>WURV02198291.1:2029-27223 GCA_011762755.2 Epimenia babai
CCAATGGATCGTAGGGCGTTCAGGTAAGTGCCAGGCAAAGGGCAGGGCTACGTTTTTAATTGGTTGCCATGGGGAGTTCGGAGGTTTTTACCTCAGTTTTCGAAAAACCCAGTCGATCAAGTTGGGCGCGAACACTCCTGTGGACAGATCTTTCAGCAAGGGGTCCCACGATGACGACTTTTAGGATGTCTTCAAAGGTGGCGTTGCATAAATCTGAAAATGAAAAAGAGTAATATGGAATGGATTTGATATTTTCAGAATCTCGGTAACTGAGTTCAATATCGGGGTTTTCAAGACAAGCCAAGCGCCATTCGGTCTCGGCATAATAAGCATGATGTTTCAAAAATGCCGAGAGTAAATTAAAGCCCCTGGCTGAATAATCAAGATAGTCATCGGAAATGTTTTTGCTTTGGGTTAGCGCCGAAATGATGTGTTGGATTTTCTCAATTTTCCGGGTTCGATTATAGTGAATTCGAGATAAAAATGCCGTTTCCGAATTGAGAAAGGGAAGGACATCAAATCCCATGGCGATACCAGTGCCATTATCCCCGTAGGCGTACCATTGATTAACTAATTCTTCTCTTTCACAGAAACTGAAACCGAATACCTTCGTTCTCAAAGCTTTTGGACCATCAAGGCGCTCCAGGATTCGATTTACAGCGCTGGAGTTATCAAGAATTTCTGCATGTTTATTAAACGACTCTAGGATATTGGACCAGCCATGATTTAACTCTGAAATGTCGTTCATGTAGCGTAAATCGGTCATCCAGAGGCGGCGGGATTCTAAAATAGCTTCAAACGATCTTAGGCTCGTAAAGTGAAAAAATACATTGTGGTCACTTTCTTCAAGTTGCCGCAATCTATAAAGTCTTCGGTAATCGTAATCTCGAAACCCCGTTAAAAAGGCACGGGAGATGGCTTGGTGACATTCTTTTTGTTCTTCGGGTATCAATAAGATGTTTGAAAAAGTATCTTCGCGATCCTTTGTGTCAACTTTTATGTCATCTTCAGTGGGTTTTTTAATGGTTTTTTCAAAATAGTTTTTTTCCATCCAAATATACGGTCTATCATTTTCGTCCATGGCGATTCTCATAATCCATTTCTGAACGGGGTTCTTAGGGTCTTCCTTTCTCGAAAAGATAAGTATGTATAGTTTGTCAACGTTGGTTAATACAGAAGACTCCGGATACTTGATACTTAGATCCACCAATTCTTTTTTTGCTTCTTCAAGAGTTCTTTTGTATTCCCGACCCTTGTTTTTAACTTTTCTAATGAGGGGATGACCCATGTTTGGCATGGGATGATCTTGTCGTTTTTTTCTCGGGTGAAATTTCAAATCAACGAACAATTTGGAAATCACTAAATGATGTTCATGGCCACTGTGGTCATATTCAATTCGGGCGTAATTGCCCATGTATCCATCTTCAACTTCGGAAAGCGTTAACTCATAATCAAAGATCCAAAAGATGTCATAATCTATACGAGGCTCTTCTTCTTTTTCCAATCTTCTTGGTGTGTATTTGGTTCTTAAACCATCCAGCCTGATTAATGCATCTTCTTTGGAACTATGCCTGCAAAGGCCATTCATAATGCTAGTAATAATATGGGTGCTAATATTGAGGTATCTCTCTGACAAGAACGTTTCCCCTGATGTGATTTGAAATAGATTTTTAATCTTAAGGAAGTTTTCAGTGCGGTTCAAGTTCAGCTTTATTGAGTGAATTTTCCTTAGTTGCCAAAGTGATGCTGGAGGATCTCTGAAAACCATGGTTTGGGTTCATTCAGGCCGCCGTTGCTGACCTATGGGAAAAAGTGAAACAATTTATTTGACCGATCGGTACAAACCATGTGATCTTTGTTAGGTCAAAGAAGGAATAAGCGATGCCGTGGGAAAAACAATTTAGCGAAGAAAAGGCCATTGAGTCGGCGATGCTCCTGTTTTGGGAACGCGGCTATTCTGACACCTCCATGGCGTTATTATTGAAAGCGACGGGCCTTACCAAAGGCAGTTTTTACAATGCTTTCGGAAGCAAACATGACCTCTTTGTCAAAACGCTTTTGAAATACGATGTGGATCACCGCCGAGTGATTCTGCAAAAATTCTCCGCCATGGATTCTCCCGTTCAAGCCATTGAAGCATTTTTGAATGGGGTCGTAGAGGAATCGATTGAAGATAGGAATAAAAAGGGCTGTTTCCTTGTCAATACATCACTTGATCTCAATGCCCATGAGGGAGAGATTCAACAAATTGTGAGAAATGGTTTTGGCGAAGTAGAAACATTTTTTAAGCAAATGATCGAGCTTGGTCAAATAAGAAACTTGATATCAGCGAATGTGGATCCGCAGGGCACCGCCAAAGCCTTGATGGGAACGGTTGTTGGTATTCGTGTCCTGGGCAGAGGTGTTTATAACCAATCTGCGTTAAAGGCATTAACTGATCAAAGCTTGAGATTGATTCGTCCAATTCTGCCAGATTCTGAAAGCAACTCATGAGTGCTCAAAAAAAATTTCCCCAGTTTAGACCGATTGGTACAAACAAAGTTAACATGAAAAAATCATTTTAAATAGGAGTCCATTTATGACTGACTTTAAAACACATACCATTGAATCTGCCCCTGAAGGCAGTAAGGCCATTTTGCAGGGGGCACAAAAGGCCCTGAAGTTCGTACCGAACCTTTATGCAACTATGGCCGAAGCGCCGGCAATGTTGGAGGGCTACACGACCCTCGCAGGCATTTTCAAAAAAACAAGCTTCAGTGAAACGGAGCGTCAAATCATTTTAATGACGAACAATCTTTTGAACGGCTGCACCTATTGCATGTCTGCCCACACTGCTCTTTCCAAAATGGGGGGCGTACCCGATGACGTTATCGAATCTCTTCGTTCCTGGACTGCCTTGGCAGATCCCAAGTTGGAAGCGTTGCGCCAATTCGCTATCGTCATTAACGAGACCCGTGGCTGGCCCACCGATGGTGATTTGCAGGCCTTCTTCGCTGCTGGCTATACACAGCAGCATGTATTGGAAGTCGTCATGGGGACCGCTTTGAAAGTACTTTCCAACTACACCAACCATGTTGCCGAAACAGAATTGGATGATGCCTTCAAACCGGTGGCGTGGACAAAGGCAGAGCTAACAGGCGTTGCCTGAAGATGGCCCATGGATCAGCCGTGAGAGTCGTACCGCAGGCTCTCATGGCTTCATTCTTGTACGGCGACCTCAACAGCTTATTTGGAACAAGTACGGATGTCTCGGTTTATTTTAATGAAGGCGATGAAAAAAGCTTGCAAGATATTTGAGCGGTCATGTATTCTGCGTGAATGAAATATTCAACTATGGCTCCACATACAGAAACAATTGCCCTTCAATTTTTGGAAACTGCTTCAGCATTTGAGCGTCGCCTGGATCGCGCCTTATCTTTTACGAAAGGTGTGAGTTTTAGCGAGTATCGCTTGTTGAGATCCTTATCTCTCGCGTCTTCTCATGGCTCTTCGCGCATTGATCTCGCGAATGCGGTGGGTCTGACGGCCTCTGCTGTGACCCGGGCGCTGCGACCTCTCGAGAAAATTGGTTTTGTGACTACCAAGCGAAATGAGCGCGATGCCAGGCAAAGTTTGGCGGTGATAACTCCTGCTGGGAACGAATTGCTGGAAGATGCGCGGGGTATTTTGCAGGGAGTGTTGCAGGAACTGCCACTCAATGGATTGAGTGCTCATAAGGTCAACGAGTTCAAAAATAGGCTCAGTGAATTAAAGGGGTAGGGATAATTTCTGCAGGGCCTGTTCGCTGAGCTGAAGAACTTCCGACTCGTGCTTGTCGTCGAAAACAAGCACGAGTCAAAGGTGTGATTAAAACAACGCCTGATGGAACCTGTGATGGTGAGTGGTGTCAATGTGGTTTCCTAAATTTGCCTCAACCAAATCTTATGGAAGTTGATTTGATCGAAAGGTTCAAAAGGTGAACTGCAAATCGAAATTCAAGTATCGTTTTGAACATTCTAAAGAGAGAGAAAAGAATCGCTATGCCCGAGCAGGGTCACCACCCCTCCATATTTGAGTCAATTTTTAGACCTATGGCCAAACCCTAAGCAGTCCCTCAAAAAAATAAAGAAGGCAATAGAAAGACACACGATGGACCCAAAGCGTGCGGAATAGCCGCAGTCCCCGCTTGATATACCGAAAATCAAGAGTGGGTGTATCAAGATCATCAACACAAATATTTTGGCCGATTCGATTTTTTTCTTAATGATTGAAAAAACAAACAATATCAGGAGTACCAGAATGCTACCGAAAGCAATTAAATTACTGGTCCGTATTGCCTGATGAGCACCGGGACCGCTGCAAGCAAGAGCCGGTATTCCTGTAAAGCAGATTAAGAGGCGGGCAAATTTCATAGGTTTTTGACGCAGTGAGGTGCCGAATAGTCTTCAATATTTCTATCAGCCCATTCTCATGGAAGCTTTTATGAAAGAACCTCTCACAAGGTGGGCTTGGGACAAGCTGAACTTGTCCTGGTGATCCTCAAGGGTATATGTGGCGAGATTGGCGGCATGATGGCTCTGTTCCTTGGTGAACCCAGCAAATAAGTGGAAAGAAATCATGAGTAGGAATGAACAAGGCGCAAAACTTTTGGTGCCTCACCTTATCGCCAAAACGTCTTTGATGGCGTAAAAGCGAATCATGGCTTCATCTGTTGAGATAAGCACGAGCTTATCGCCGAACACCCTGACTCTATCCACGATGTGGTTTAACTTCACTCTCCGAACGTGACTCGTTTTTAAATCCAAATGTAAAAGCCAGACTTCGCCTCGCTTAAGACGTTTGGTCCTTTTCCACTCGTTAGACGCTAAAATCCAAAGGTGGCCGTCCTCTTTTTCCTTGTCCATGGTTGCGTCGAAGATAGGGTGCCCATACTGGTAGTAAGTTCTTTGTGAATGATGCAATTTATTTTCTAGTTTCGTTAAGATCGGGTCAAATTTTGGTTGACGAATAATATCACCAACCTTCAATTGGAAGTTATTGAGTATTTCACAATGTTCATCATAATATTCAACGACACCATTTAACTTAACAATGACATATTTATTTGAATGACTCTCTAAGAAAATAAATTCAGATAAATGAAAATCAATATTTTTGTCGGAAGCAATTTTTGCTAAAAAGCAATCAGCACCTTTCTTTAGACGGTAAAGTATGCCTTCATCTTTCAGTAAATTAAGAAAAGTATATGTGTTTGACCCTGAGTATAGATAATCTTTTGATAGATGCTCCTTTTTAAGGAATAGACCACGCTTATTGAAAAAGCTTCTGGACCAACCATACATTTCTGTAATGACGATTTGATTATCATAATGTTCGATGGTTGCAGGCCAATGTTTAAACTCTTGGGGTCCTTCTCCCATTTTTCCAAAGGTCGAAACCAATACATCGTCTTTGAAAATATATACATTTGGGAACCCTCCGATGATATAGCTTTTTGAACCTAAAACTAATATATCAAGAGGGTAACTCAAGAAATGATCATCCCCTAAATTCAGTCCATCGTGAATTTCAAGGGTCGGATTTACATCATGTATGTGTAGTAGCCCTGTGTTTCCTATGATGAATGTTAACCAAAGCAAATGGGATGCCTCTTATCTTTCAAAGTGATTTATCATCATTAACAAGTTCTCTTCAGTTAATGGACCATGAAAAGCTATTTTCAATTTGCTTTGCTGATAACCTAACAATGCCGGTAATACTTTTATATTTAAGCGATCAAGATCTTCTGGTTTTACAAAAAATATCTTTTCCATGTGTTTTGAAAAATATTTGTTCGCATCTTTTCTAGATGACTCATTCAGTAATATTAATGAATCGTATTGTTTATTAATGTACTTCTCATATACTGAGATAGCTTTTAAACATTCATTACAATCCGTTGATAAAAAGATCAGAAAACCAGTGTCCAAGAGATTCTCAGCTTTGGCTGATACGCCATTTGCAGAAACTAGATCTAAATTTACAATAGGGTCATGTAGAGACACATTTATGGGGTTATTTTGAAAAATTATAGCCATTAATAAAAGCAAAGGTCCTCCAAGTTGGGGAGCTTTCGCTCCCCGGTGTTTTTTTTAACCTAGTTCAATAGGGTCTAAAACAATAACGGGTGAATCAATGAGGAACCAAACTTGCCCATCCGTACAAGACCATTTGGATCCATCGCCAACGGGTATACAACAATACCCGTTATATTCAATATTACTATTGATGCAATTAATGGTTTTTGCAAATCCAGTGATCGAAGCAATCAATACCAAACATAAGAAGAATAGTTTCTTTTTCATTAATACCTCTTTTAAATTTCATGTGTTGTGTTTAGCACACGCCATGTTGTAACGTGAATTCCGTTTGGAACGTTGTTCGGATTTCCTCAGGGAAGTCTTCGGAAAATCCTCGGAATTCATCTGGGTATATAAATTGATTATTTCTAGGGGCTTATGTGGACGATTTTTAAATCCCCTTATTCAAATTCGAGATAGTTTTAGCCGAATCAAATAAAAGGAAACCTGAATGCTCAGATATAGATAAAGCTCTTTTTCATATATAAAGTAATATTATTTAAGAAATTCCAACTACGTGCTTCGCGTCCATTGGAATCAGTGGGATTGTAGGCAATCCAATCCACCACCATCAGGTTAGCTGGATGCGATAAGTGGCGCTTGGCAATCACGCCTTGCATGTAACTCAAGACGATGGCGCTTGGATGAAAGCATGATTTAGAAATTAAAGGGGCTTTGGATTTTTGGGAAGTGGGTTATTCGCGGCTCTTTTTAGGATGAATCACTACCCAGGGTCGCCAAGTTACAGATCTGATCACAACCAAGGAAACCAAGCAGTAGCACCACCATCACCAAAAGATGGCCACTTCAAGTGATGTGTAGGTGTTGATGGTTTTGTGGTACCTATGATTGGAAGCGTATCCGTTGAAAAAAGCCATCCATGAAAGCATTTATTAACGCCTCATGGCGCTCGGCCTGATTAAATGGACCTTGAGTACCCATTTCATCAATGAGGTCATCCACTGATAAACTGTCGTGATTTCCATTGAAGAGCGTGGCAATAGCACGATTGGTCTGATCGTTGGCGATTGATGTTGCATCTACACCTAATTGATAGGCACCTGCGAGCTCCAAATCCCAATCATAGGCTTCCATCAGGTCTTCATTTTCATAAAGGGCATGATTGATTGCAGGGATTTTTTCATAAGTCGTGAAAAGGTAGAGCAGATCTTTAGCATCTTTATTCCTATTATTTGTAGATCGATCCGTCCAGGCAATTAATTTTAAGACTGCCATGCCCGCAGGTGTTGCTACGGGGATATCCACGGGAGGATGATTTTGAAGTCGAACCATCTCGGCATGGTCACAAACCTCCTGAAAGCCTAAGACGTTCATGACCGGGTTGTCACCAGGCGGCCATGCGATATGGGCATCTTGATCAGCAATTTGACCGAATGGCACTATATCGATTGGCTTACCGTAGAGGTATTTGATTTGATGTTTGGCGCTTGTATCCTCGAAACCTTCCGATAACAACTGGTTCTTTAACGCGTAAAATGCGGTCCAATCCGGAACCTGAATGCCAAAATCGACATCGTCTGTTGCTCGCTGAACGGGGGCATTATGGCCATAGTTGGAGCGCGATATCTCTGGCCGCGGCTACCACGACGAAGATTTTCAATTGAAGAGCTGCTTCACTGACACTTTTGTAAAGTGCGATAATTTCCGGTTCAATCTTCCCGGATATGTTCAGCGATGAATCGGTTATAAATCATCCTCGCAGTCTCCTGATTTCTGCTGTCACCTGTGACAATTAAAACATTAAAGGAGGCTGAGGCCAGAATCGTTTTTTGCGTAATAAACTTTGTCAAGCTATTCAATTTTTTTTAAAACGAACTTAGTAAACTATAATAAAAAGTTGAATATGAGGAATGTATGGGTATTAGAAAATGAAAATGTTTCTATAATCATATTTGAAGAAATCACAAGCAAATATGATTTAACTGTGACATTAGAATGATTCCAACGCTAATCTTGCTTTTGTATGACCTTTACTCGCAGCTTTTTTCAACCATTTTTTCGCGAAATGTTTTGATTTTCTTTTGCTTATGCCCCATTTATTCATCATGCCTAATTGGTATTGAGCTTCTATCTCTCCCTTTTTTGCTCTTTTTTTTACATCTGATATGTCTAGTAGAGATAAGAATTCTCTGAGATCGTTTTCGTGTCTTAGGTCTTTAGTATTTTCCTGCTCTTGGGTGTCATTGCTTGTAATTTCAATTTCTTTTTGAGAAGAATTTTGAAAATCTTGATTATTTTCGAAAGAGTTATTATCTTTAATTAAATTTGATTGGGTCTCATCGGAATATTATAGAGATGTTCCACTCTTTTCAGATTGTATGTTCTCGCCCTCAAGCGCAGCGACTTTGGTAGTTGGATTTGTTGATTCTTCAAGCGAAGCCTGTATTACAACCGCACCAAAAAATGCTATTATTAAGGATGCAATTATGTGAAACCCAAACATAAAGCCAAGTTTTAGAAGAACCAGATCTCCAGTTCTTCCGATAAAAGAAAATCCTTGGAAGAACCATTTGATTAATTTTCCAATGAAATAGCCTATGATTGATCCAATAACAGAAGCAAAAATGATTGTACTTATTCCAGGGGAAATTGAATTTTTATCAAAGGATTCACTACTGAATGATAGATTAAGAATTAAAAAATTTAGGAAAAAAAGAACAATAATTGGTAATAAATTTTTCATAAAAAATTGCCTTGAAAAAATAACGATTGATCAGGAAGAATATTTAATAAATGAATATTATTGTCAGTATGAGTTAATGTTAATGAGGTTATGGAGTGGCCGGGTGAGTTTGAGGTTTATTGAAAATAGTAAGCCACTCGAAACTGTTTGTGCAACAAAAAATTAAAAATTACAAACCATTGAAGAGCGCTGTATTTGTTTGGGTCTTACTGATTGTTTGTTTAGGAAGTATTCGATTGCAGAAAAAAAGTAGAAAGATCTGTGATTTGATAAATCGTCACCCAATTGTACTGATCTATCATGAAAAAGAGTGATCATAGCCAATAGAAATCTCTCTCAAAAGTGGTTCAAGATGGGAGACCCCAAGGCGTTCGGATCAACCCAGTTGCAAAAATCGACCATGACGAAATTGGCCCAGGGGTGGTTTTATTGAGACATGCTTGGGGTAATAAGGGTGATGAACAATCGTGGTCCCTGGGGCTTAAAATCGGCATTGTAGGGCAAAATGGCCTCTAACTATGCTGCGATTTGGTACTTTCCAGGTTAAAAAGCCAATGCGGAGATCTCACCCGAAAATCCCCCTCCAGGGCAGTATTAGAGCGGCACCATGAGCCGTAGAACCATCTTCAACTCAAGATTTGAGGTTAATCCGTTTGGTGGGCTTTGATGAGAGCGATGAGTTGGGTGACGGCATCGCCGAAGCCGCATTCATCTAATGGCAGTCGCAACGCAGGTGTTTCGGGTGCTTCGTAGGGGGCGTTGATGCCAGCGACGTTTTTTACCTTGCCTGAGGCGGCGCGTTCGTACAACCCGTTTTCATCCCGTTGGCTGCACCAGGCGACAGGGACGTCGATATGCACTTCGAGAAAGCGATCGGTGCCGATGATGTCGCGCACCTGGTCCCGCTGTTTGCGGTAGGGTGAGATGAATGAGCCGAGGACCACCATGCCGGCGTCGTTGAAGAGGCGGGCGGTTTCTCCTACGCGGCGTAAGTGTTCGGCAATGTCGATGGCCGAGAAGCTAAGCTGATGGCTGAGGCCGTGTCTCAAGCTGCCGCCGTGGAGTACGGTTGCCATGTAGTTTTGCTCGAATAAGGCTTGCTCCAGCAGATAAGCCAACTCGGTTTTGCCGCAGCTAGCGAGTCCGGTGAGCCAAATTGTGAGAGGCCCATGCCCCCACTTCTGCCGTTTGGCAGCGAGTGTGACGCCTCGTTGGCTCCGTACAGGGCGATCTTGGTGGGTGTCCATGTGAGCGGGTAGTTGCTCTTCCGGCTGGCGATCGATAAGCATGGCAGCCGCAGCGGTGTGGTGGGTATCCGGATCGATCAGGATGAAACTTCCCGTGTGCCGATTCTTGGCATAGGGATCGAAGAACAAGGGTTGCCTCGCTGTAAGCACCACGCGACCAATGTCGTTGAGCTCCAGCATGGAAGCTTTGGTTCTTGTGAGCTGATCCACATCCACACAATAGCGAATATCGGTGATTTCGACCTTGGTCGTGCGCGTCGTGTGCTTGAGCAAGTACACCTTTTGGGGATGAAGTGGCTGTTCATCCATCCACACCACCATGGCCTCAAACTGGCGAGAATCGGAGGGTCGGTTATGGGGATGGCAAATCATGTCGCCCCGACTGATGTCTAACTCATCCTCTAACGTGATAGTGACCGATAGAGGGGGGAAGGCCTGCTGGATCGGGCCATCAAAGGTGTGGATCTCTTTGATGCGGCTGCGCTTGAGTGATGGCAACACGGTAACTTCCGCACCTTGGCGCAGCGTTCCCGAGACAACCGTTCCAGCATAACCCCGAAAGTCCGCATGGGGTCGGTTGACGTATTGAACCGGGAAGCGAAGATCCACAAAGTTGCGATCACTGGCGATGTGAATATGTTCTAGCATTTCCAAAAGGCTCTCGCCGCGGTACCAGGGCATGGCTTCCGAGCGATGGACCACATTGTCCCCTTTGAGAGCACTGATGGGCAAAAAGCGAATGTCATGGATCTGTAACTTGGCGGCGAAATCGGAAAATTGAGCGACCATGTCTTCAAAAACCGATTCGGTATAGTCCACCAAATCCATTTTGTTGACGACCACGATGAGATGGGGGA
Organism: Epimenia babai; assembly: GCA_011762755.2. NCBI lineage: Eukaryota > Metazoa > Mollusca > Solenogastres > Cavibelonia > Epimeniidae > Epimenia > Epimenia babai. The sequence goes on from WURV02198291.1 coordinate 12,936, forward strand.
TTTGCAAGAGGGTCGCTATGAAAGCATGCCGCTTGCTTTGCCGGGTCACACCCTTGCTGGCATCCAACAAAATGAGCGCCAGGTCCGCCGTTGATGCGCCTGTCGCCATATTGCGCGTGTACTGTTCGTGACCCGGCGTATCGGCAATGATGAACTTGCGCTTGGGCGTGGCGAAGTACCGGTAGGCCACATCGATGGTAATGCCTTGTTCCCGCTCGGCTCGGAGCCCGTCGGTCAAAAGGGCGAGATCCACCGTTTCAGGCGGCCCCGAGCCAGCGTTGCCAAGGGCTTCGAGTTGATCTTCGTAAATGTTCTGGGAATCATGGAGGAGGCGGCCGATCAGAGTTGATTTGCCGTCATCAACACTACCAGCAGTACTCAAACGCAACAGATCTTTGCGATCTTCTTGTTCTAAATGCGTTTTTATGTGCCAAGTCTCTGCCAAAAAATGCCTCCGGGCGATTGCAAGCGGCCCTAAAAATATCCTTCTCGTTTTTTGTCTTCCATGCTGTTTTGAGAATCGTGATCAATAACTCGCTGGGCCCGTTCAGACGTTTTCACAGCGATCATTTCGCCAATGATATCGGCCACGGTTTGGGCGGTTGAAGGAACCGCGCCGGTACAGGGAATGCAACCCAAGCTGCGAAAACGGCTGCGCAATCTTTGCCGCTCGCCTTGGAGCGCTTCGGGACAGGGGTGACTTTCGACGGGAATGAAAACACCGTTTTGCGCAACGACCTCTCTTTCGCGCGCAAAATAAAGCGGAACGATAGGAATGGCTTCTTTATGGATGTAGTGCCAAATATCCATTTCCGTCCAGTTAGAAATGGGGAAAACCCGGATGGATTCACTTTTGTGAATGCGAGTGTTGAAGAGCTGCCAAAGCTCGGGGCGTTGGTTTTTAGGATCCCATTGGCCCCATTGATCGCGGAAAGAAAAGATGCGCTCTTTGGCCCGAGATCGTTCCTCGTCACGGCGCGCTCCCCCGAAGGCGGCATCGAAACCGCCCTGTTTAAGCGCATTCAAAAGGGCGACGGTTTTCAGCTGGGCACAACAGGGACCGGTTCCTAGTTTGAATGGATTGGCTCCGGAAGCAATGGCTTCACGGTTGCTACTCACGATAAGTTCCATGCCCACCTCAGCTGCGATACGATCGCGAAAGCTGTACATTTCGGGGAACTTGTATGACGTGTCGATATGGAGGAGAGGAAATGGAGGAGGCGCTGGGTGAAAGGCTTTTCGAGCCAAATGAAGCAGAACGGAAGAGTCTTTTCCAACCGAATAAAGCATCACAGGGCGCTCGAACTCGCTGACGACTTCACGAAAAATGTGAATGCTCTCAGCTTCGAGCTGTTGTAGATGACTCACGCGATAATTCATGTGAATGGGTGACCTTTTGCCATTCTCCAAAGGGAGAACCGGGGTGAATCCTTGATATTGAAACGCCTGATTTTTTGGGTTAAGCCAAATGCCAAACACCCTCAAAAAGTGTCAGGATCAAAGAACGGTAGTATCTTACCTTGGGTAGCAACGGGGAAGCTTTTTTCTTTTTCAAGGGCAGGCCAGAGCGTTTCCAGATTAGTCGTAGACAAGCCGTGGGTGGCACCAGGCCTTGCAACCTAAGATTCGCGCTCTAGAGACGTCGAAAGTTAACTGGCACCTGAGGAAAGCCAACGGGTCTTGATACCCATGCTAAATCAACGCATCTACGATTAAACTGAAGACGCTCTAGGGAAGATTCTAAGAGACAACGCTTGGATCTATAATAAGGAATTCAAAAGAATGACTCAGAAATGCCCAAGCATCTGGGATACCTGATGAGGCGTCCCATAAAACCTTGCGGATCTTCTGGCTTTTTGCTTTGAGGAGTTGCTCCGCAGGAATAGGGATCCTTTAAAATATGTTGTTTAAACGGGGGTCTTTGAATTGCCTTACTCAATAGGTGTTTTTACATGTGTTCTAAAAGGTGACTTGAAATCTTGATCCAAGTTTGGATCAGCCCCATTTGCGAATAGCAATCACATGGGAGGTGTTGTGATTCATCTGTTGTTTTGTTTCTTCGGCATGTTTGCCGGAGAAGGATTTGATGTGAATGCCCAAATGGCAGCTGGCGAACTCGTCGTTGGCCAGGAGTACCATTTTGTGGTGAACATCGTGACTGATGAAGAAATTGATAGCGACTTTGGCACCAGGACCCACGAAGCCTGGCAAAAAGGATTGCGAAAACCCATTCTTCAGCTGGATGTTCCGGCAACTGTCGAATTGAGTGAAGTTCCCGATGCGGAGGGCCCGAAGAAATCGGCCGAAGACCGCATTAACAAACTTCTTGAAAAACCCTATGGCCGTCTGATGACGGCGAAATCCACTAAAGTTTCCTTTAAGCTCGTCGCCCAACCAAAAAAAGGTGATGAAATCGGCATTAACGTCGTGAGCTATGTGGAAACCGAAAACCCCAAGGATGCGAAACTCGTTCGTCATCGCTTGCAATTACCCCTGGCCTCTGGTGCGAAAGCTTTCAAGGCCAAGAAGCCGAATTCTTCTTGGGGAACGCGTAATACGCTTGGCATTGGCGATAAAGCACCTGGATTCGACTTACCCACTGGCGATAACAATCGTTTGGAAATCGCCGACTATTTGGGGACCAAACCCATTTTCCTGCTCACCTATCGGGCGAGTTGGTGACCATACTGCGTACAACAGCTGGTTCAGCTGGACAAATTGAAAGATACCTTTAAGCAGAAAAATGTGGTCCTCATGGGTGTTTCCATGGAAGCCAAAGACATGCGACAACACGCGCCCACCTTGAAACGCCTGGGTGATGATCGTTACCTCCAACTCGGTGCAGCTTTCCAAGGTGCAGGCATGGAAGCCTATGCACCTACCACGGGCTATTTAATTGATGAAAACGGCATTATTCGACAGGTTTTCCCCATGGAAACCTATAACCGACCTCCCGTATGGTCGATTTTGAATGAAATTCATCGACTCTGGCCATAATCGATCGCAAATCTAGAAAGCCACCTGGGTTCTTGGTGACCCAGGTGGCTTTTTCTGTAAAAGGGGTTGGAGGATGTAAAACGAGCCGACTGTTTGAAATTCAATGTTTTGATTTTCAGGACAGTCGATGAACCCATTTTTGAAATACTTGTTTTTTGCAAACGTCCATGGGGTGTCATGTTGAGTTCCCAACTAACTCATTGAGAATGCGGAACTTAGTTTTTATAGAGGCCGAATGTTTGGCAGCTGGCCTGGCATTTGCTCCCCTGTGAGCCCTAATGTAATCGCCTTGTCACTGCTTATGTCATGGTGTCAGGCGGGGAATATCCCTTTGCAAATAAGTATTATATGGAGGATGTCGTGGTCCTTTCTCTTTGTTCGTTTTTACTTCTATTCCAGCCCCTGATGCAGGAGAACCTACCTGCAGGCGTTCCGCAGATCCAAGTCCAAAAGGGCGATTCAAATCCGACCGTTTTTAAAAGCCTTAATTACGATGTGACGGTGTTGGGGTTCATGGTGGAAACCGTCGTCACCATGGAATTGACGGATCAGGATTCGTTCAATCAGCAAGCTTCCCTTTTAGTCCAACTCCCACCCCAAAGTGTGGTTGATGGTTTTCAATTGGGAATTCACAAAACCATGGTGGATGGCGTGATCCAAGAAAAGCACCTGGCCCGCATAGGCTTTGAAGAGGAGACGCGCAAACGGGTGGATCCGGGCCTTATCGAGTGGGTCGGTCAAGACCGTTACCGGATTCGTGTCTTTCCCATCAGCTCGAGGCTATCTCGTAAACTATCTTTTCGATACTTGGCACCTTTAGATGCCAACGCCCGATTCACCCTAGATCTAACCAATATCGAAAGGGCGACCAAGGTTCATGTTTCGGTCACTCAATTAGAAGGTCTGCCGCCCTTGATTGACGGTGGTAGTCCCCAGCGTTTCACAAGCCAGGAAGGTAAACCCCTTCACTGGCAAGATACCTCTCAAGGTCCTTTCGGAGCCCCCTTGGTGTTTCGCTGGCCTGTGGAAGATCGATCGCAAGTGATGCTGGCTCGGGATGATTCGAGCTGGCAATTTGCAATGCACCGCAAACTCGGGCAACAGGGCGGCAAGCCGCTACCGAACCCCAAGCGGGTGGCCATCTTTTGGGATGCAAGTCAGTCCCGGCCAGGGCCTCACTTAAAAGAAGAGCGCAAAGCTTTGCGGCGACTTTTGGCTTTTCGCAATCCCGAAGAGGTGGTGTTGATTCCATTTCGAGATCGTCAGGAAAACCCTGCTGTCTTTCCCAATTCAAGAGCAGGTAAAAAAGCTCTGGTTTCTAGGTTAACAAACCTTGTTTACGATGGCGGCACCAACATTAGAGGCCTCACGGTACCACCCGAAGTGGCAGTCGATGAAGTATGGATCTTTTCCGATGGAAATGACACGTTGGGAATGCCGAAAGTAGATACCAAGGCATCTGTGGCGGTATTCGCTTTTAGTGCAAACAAAAATGCAGCATGGCCTTACTTGGAAGATTTGTGTCGGCATCATGGCGGGAGTGCGTTGCAGTGGCAAGCGCCTAGCGAACAAGAGCTTTTTGCCTTTTTTAGTGAAATCCCCTCTGGCGACATGTACTTAGAGCCTGAGACGGGTTATCTCGGAGAGGCTCTTGTGACCTATTCGCGGGCCACAGGTTCCTTGTTTGCGGCGGGTGATCTTACCGAACATCCCAAGCGATTCCTGCTAAAGCAGGGCTCCCGAACCCAAATATTGCCAGGCACTTTTTTAGATATTTCCCCTATCCCGGCTGCGACTTCTTGGCTCAGACGTTTCGCGGTGGGTCGTCAAATGGAGAAGTACCATCGTGAACCGGAACATTTCCGGGAAGAACTGCTCAATCTTGGTCAAGACCATGGCTTGGTTACCGCTCACACATCCCTCATCGTGTTTGAAACCAAATGGCAGTATGCATCTAACGGTCTTGCACCGCCGGAGAATGCCCCATTTGATACATCTGATATGTCTGATTTGGAGCCGGATGAGAAGGATCTTCAGCGCAAGAAAACCTACTACTTTGAACGTGTTGCAAGAACCTGGGCACATCGAAAACAGATCAATAATTACGTCGCACCAGCTAAGAAAGCTACTGGCGCCAAGAAAAATGGTGTCCTCACAGAGGAAGAATTAACTCTCCTTCCCGCAGCACGGGATCCATGGGCTGTGTTGTGCTGTATTCCTGCTGTTCAAACCGATCGACTTAATGTCGGAGGCAGTGAGTCTTCTTTTGTCTCGACGTCAGGCTCAGTCGTTCTTTTCACTGATGTTCCAGAGAATGCAGAGAATGCAGAGAGTGATAAGACTCCGGGAACGGCACGCGCGTTGCCTTGGCAAATGGTGGAAAAAGCGGTGGCGCAAATAAGAACGGAAAAGAAGCCGTATCAAACCTATCTCACTCTAAAATCTCAATTCCAAAACAGTCCGTCCTTTCACTACCAAACAGCCCAATTTTTAGCTGAGACGGGTGAAAAAGATCTGGCACGGCGCGTAGCAACCAATCTTTTGGAGCAAGGTTGGGAAGACGATCATTTGCTCAAGGGTCTGGGTATGTTGTGTCATGATATCGATGCTTTGGATTTGGCAGAGGTCGTTTATCAGAAATTGTCAAAAAGCCGCCCGGAATGGCCACAAGTGCGGATGTTCTTAGCGCAAATCCTGCGCGAAAAGGCGTTGCTCGTGGATGCAACCGATACGGTGGCGGCCACTCAATATTACCAACGTGCCTTCGAAATTAACCAACAACTTCTGCAAGCGCCCTGGGGAACATTAGATACTTGGGATCAAATGGATTTTCTGGTTGAAAACCGTTTCCCCAATCTCCTCATTCCCGTGATTGAAGAAGCGCTATGGCTTCAAATGCGGTTGAAAGCTCATGGACAAGCAGTAACTTTGAAACTGCCACCGGGTATTGACGCTTCCTTGGCGGATATTCAGACAAATCTGAGGATTTTATTATGGTGGGATAACGAAAATGCCGACTTGCATTTTTCCGGTGGAATGAATTCCTATGCGACTAATTGCTATCGGCATGGGCGAACGCCAAGTGGTGTTTTCACGAGGAACCAATCCAGGGGATTCGGGCCCAATGTTTATGCAAGTAACCTTGAATCTGAAGGGGAGAATAAACTTTCAATCGTCCGGTATCGCGGCAATATGAATCGTCTTCTGGGCCCGGTTTATTTCAAATTGGAAATATGGAAGCGTTTTGGTTATCCCGACGAAGCCTACCGCGTGGAAGTCAAAAAATTCCAAGAATCCACGCATCTCACCACCCCTGAAGTTCCCTTCTGCAATAAAAACGTCATGATCCTTGATGATGTCCTCTTGCCAACTCAATAAGAATTGTCAGAGGAAACGCATCTATGCATCGAGATTTTGCGAAGTGATGGTTAACGAGATCTGCTAATCACGGCATTTCTGGGGGAAAACGAGTCGAGATCTGGTCTTGTCTCGTTTTTCCCTATTTTCGAACCGAAGCTTGAAATCTCGAAGAGGAAGATAATATCCATGTCCTTAAATTGGATCCCGTTAATGGTGAGTGTGGCTACCATGGTCTCTTCTTGGCAAAGTAAAACTCTGTTTGAATTCAAGATGCCTGCGGAGGAGGAAACCTGGTACATCGTCAATGATGGGGTCATGGGAGGCCTCTCCCGGATTGACATGATTTTCAAGCAGGGTAAGGCTATTTTCCAAGGCAATGTGTCGCTGGAAAATTACGGTGGCTTTGCGTCCGTGCGGGCCGAGATCCCGGAGATTGATCTGAACGGATTCCAGCGGTTCCGGCTTCGTGTCAAGGGCGATGGCAAAACCTATAAGTTTCGCGTGCGAACCAATCGTCGCTTTGATGGCGTCGCTTACAGTGTTGATTTTTCTACTCGCGCAGGGGAATGGCAGACCCACAGTTTTAGCGCGGATCAATTTGTTCCCGTCTTTCGTGGGCGAGTCGTTCGGGGGGCACCGCCGTTGAGATTAGCATCGGTCAAGCAATTGGGTTTTCTTATCAGCGATAAACAGGAAGGGCCCTTTCGCCTGAATATCGATGTCATAGAAATCACCGCTGACCCTGAGCCTTAGATAACATTTCCTTGGTGTCCACTGCTTAGAGATAATCACCAGCCCTGGTGTTTTGAACCTATGATTGCAATGGGCCGTATGTTGATGCTGGCGATGTTGTATAATTCCTTATCTTTTAAGCGGCATGCGTGCTGCGATCACCAGAGGGCGATGATTGTGTATTGGATGAAAACTGTGGGTTGGATGGGCATGGGCTGCTTGGCAGTGCTGATGCTGGGTCTGCTCAGTTTGAGTCAACCGCTAACATTTAACGGCCAAGACAATTGCGATTTGGCCTGCCCTTGTGATGAGCCCCAAATTGTGAGAACGGTCATAGAAAATGGTTGTGACAATTTGGCAAGCGATGCCTGCAGCGGCAATAGCGACTGCGCTTCGTCTTTCGTATCCCAAAACGCTGAGACTGTCGATGCTTATCCGACCGCTGGCGCTGAAGATTCATCTGAAGAAGATTCCACATCGGCGCCTTGCCCCACGGATTGTTCGGATTGTGCATGTAGTGCCAGTCAGACGATGGTGCGGTTAGCACAATTCAAACCCCTTCTTCCCAATGCGGCGCCTGAAGAATCGCCATTTGAGTGGAAGCCCCTACGCTCCAAAGGGGTTTTGAATTCTATATTCCATCCACCAAGGCAATGGTGCGCCTAGTTTCCCTGTTGAAAGTGCACCAGATTTGATCTTCGTTTGTCAGGAACTGATGTTCCTGGACTGCCTGTTTTAGTCGCGATAGTCAAGCGGTTCGGATCCACGAAGCACTTTCACCATCGAATTGGCTGACCTTGGCCATCTGATGCTGCTTGCCTCAGCGTGGTCATGCGTCCCTAAACACAAGTGATTGCCAAACCGAGTGATTCTGAATCTTCCTTTGGAAGGACTCAGATTCTAGGGAGAATTTGTTATGGGAATCCATCAAAGGTGCGTCGCGTCTACAGGCTCGACGGTCAAACCTCATGATCGATACAAAAACCCCTTTGAGACCGTTGGGGTTCAAAAAATGGTCTCGATGAAAAGCGATCCATGGCTTTCAAAAATGAAGGTCAAATGTCTGACTGGCTACGCCCTTCTCATCATGGCTATGATGGCCGTGGTCGCGTGCGGACCAAGTGGCGAAAAAGGGTCTGCTGTTGCGAATACAACACCTGTGGGCCAAACGACAACGCAAACAGCTGCGCAGAATCCGGCCGATTGGTGTGCGGGCCACGGTGTGCCGGAATCAAAATGCACGCTTTGCAATCCTGAATTGATTCCGCAATTTAAAGCTGCCGGTGACTGGTGTGCCGGTCACAATCTACCGGAGTCCGTCTGCCCTCAATGCAACCAGGGATCCAACAGTGATTGGTGTGCGGGTCACGAAGTTCCGGAGTCAAAATGCACCATCTGTCATCCCGAACTGATTGCCCAATTCAAAGAAGCTGGTGATTGGTGTGCCGAGCATAGCCTGCCAGAGTCTGTTTGTCCCAAATGCAACCATGGGGCTGTTTCTGCAAATGTCGCTGATCCCAATGATTGGTGCGCTGGACACAAGGTTCCGGAATCGAAATGCACGATTTGCAACCCGGAGCTGATCCCGCAATTCAAAGAAGCTGGAGATTGGTGTGCGGGACATAACTTACCGGAGTCCGTGTGTCCCTTGTGCAATCACGGCCCTGCTGCACCGGCTGGCGCGGCGGCAAATGATTGGTGTGGTGGCCACAATGTGCCGGAATCAAAATGCACGATTTGCAACCCGGAGTTGATCCCTCATTTTCAAGAAGTCGGCGATTGGTGTGCCGAGCATGAATTGCCCGAATCGGTATGTCCTATCTGTAACCCGGATATATTGAACCAAGTTCCATTGGAACAGCGCGTTGTACGCTTCAACACGCCTGAAAAAGAAGCCCAAGTGGGGATCCGCACCGTTGAGGTACGCCGCGGTAATAACACCTCCGCAGTGAAAGCCCCGGCGAGAGTGGCCTTTAACGCGGATACCGTGGCTGACTTGCGTTCAGTGGTGGATGGCGTGGTTGAAGAGATCTTCGTCTCCCTTGGCGACAAAGTGACGCAAGGTCAGGCGCTTTTTCAATTGGTGAGCACGGAGATAGGCGAGGCTCAAGCAGCATTGCGAACGGCGCGCGCCAAAGAAAAAGCGGCCCAAATCAATTTGGAACGGCACGAAAGGCTGGTCGCGAAAAAAATTGCCCCGCAGTGGGAGTTGGAACAAGCCGAATTGGAGCTGGAAACAGCCCGAGCGGCCGTGGCTGCGGCAGTGACGACTTTGCGGACTGCTGGCGCTTCTGAAAATGGACCCGCTGGCAAGCTCGTGATCACGGCTCCCATGGATGGTTATCTTGTTCAACGTCCTGCGGTGAAGGGGATGCTGGCCACAGAAGGTACGTCGCTTGGCATGATTGCGGATACGGAGCATATGTGGGTGATGAGCGATATTCCCGAGCGCGAGGCCGCAACGGTCCGCAAGGAGCAATTGCTGCATTTCCGCAGTGATGACGGCCAAGAAGTCGTCGGCGAGATCGCCTGGATGGCAGCCGAGGTGGATGTGAAAACGCGAACTGTTACGGTTCGAGCCAAGGTCTGCAATCACGAAGGCAGCCTGCGAGCCCATCAATTCGGTCGGGCCACGATCGAAACGGGTCGCAGTGATACGTGGCTGGTTCCATCCAACGCCATTCAACGCATTGATCAACGCAGCGTTGTATTTATCAGGCATGAACCGGGGGCTTACGTGCCCCGCGAAGTGAGCATCATGGGTTCCGGGGATTGGGTTCCTGTAGCTGCTTCTTTCGCGCCTAACGATCAAATCGTCACCACCGGTGCGGTGCTGCTGCGAACGGAAATGTTGCCCGGAAGTATTGGTGCCGGTTGCTGTGAGGTTGAACCTCTCGGCGCTTCTTCAAAGGAGCGCTGATGCTAACCAAAATCATTGATATATGTTTGAGTCACCGACCGATCGTGTTGCTTGTGACGATGGTGATGGCTGCCTTCGGGCTCATGAGTCTCTCGCAACTGCCATTTGATGCCTTCCCGGATACGACACCGGTTCAGGTCCAAATAAACACGACGGCACCATCCCTGGCACCAGTGGAAATCGAACGGCAAATCACCTTTCCCATCGAACAGGCCATTTCGGGTCTGCCGGGTTTGCAACTGGTCCGCTCCATTTCAAAATTCGGGTTCTCCCAAGTCATCGTCATTTTCGAGGATGGTACTGATATATATTTGGCTCGCCAAGTTGTGAGTGAACGCATTACCGCTGCAGATATTCCGACAGATATTGATCCACCGACATTGGGCCCGGTCGCCACTGGGTTAGGCGAGGTCTTTCAATATCTCATTCGCAGCGAAACCCTCACGCCAAGAGAGTTGCGAACCCTACATCATTGGGTGATTCGTCCCCAAATGGTGCAGGTCCCGGGTGTGGCTGAAATCAATACCTGGGGCGGCTTCGAAAAGCAATACCATGTTCTTGTGGATCCACACAGCCTCACCAAATATACCTTGACCCTGGATGATTTGGCCCAGGTCCTTTCCCAAGGGAATCGCAACGCAGGTGCGGGAGTATTGGACGTTGCCGGCGAAGCCCAACTATTACAAGGTAGGGGTCTCGTCACCGGTATTGAAGATTTGAAAGGCATGGTCATCGCCCAAAAGGATGGCACACCCATCTATCTAAAAGATGTGGCGGATGTGCGCTTGGGCGACGAAATTCGACGGGGTGCGGTCACCGCCGATGGTAAGGGTGAGGCTGTATTGGGCTTGGGTTTCATGCTTATGGGTGAAAACAGTCGTGATATCACCCAAAAACTCGCAAATCGATTAGAAGAAGTGAGTCGGCGTTTGCCCGATGAAGTGTCTTTGGAACCCGTGTATCAACGCACCGATCTGGTCGATCAGGTTCTGCAGACGGTTTCCAAAAACCTCATGGAAGGAGCGCTGCTGGTGATTGCGGTGCTCTTTATTTTTCTGGGCAATTTCCGTGCTGGATTGATTGTAGCGCTCGCGATTCCACTTTCTATGTTGTTCGCCTTCAATGCCATGCTCAAATTCGCCATTGCGGGGAGTTTGATGAGTCTTGGCGCCATAGATTTCGGACTGGTGGTGGATAGTTCGGTCATTATGATCGAAAATGCATCGCGTCGGTTAAGCGAGGATACCAGCGGGCGAAGCGTGCGCGAGATCGTGCGTGATGCTGCGGTGGAAGTACGTAAACCAACCCTCTTTGGCGAGATGATTATCGCCATTGTTTACCTACCGGTTTTGACCTTGGAGGGTGTGGAAGGCAAGCTTTTCAGACCCATGGCTTTGACGGTGATTTTCGCACTTTTGGGCTCCATGATTTTGTCCATGACACTGATGCCCGTGCTCGCGAGCTATGTGTTGAAACGTCGTAGCGAAAAGCGCCCGCCCAAAGTCGCGACCTGGTTAGAGAATGTCTACAGCAAGGTGCTTCAGGCCTTTTTGAGGATTCGTCGATTGACCCTTTTCACCGTGGTGCTCGTGGTCGTTGCGGCAGGATTCCTGACAACGAAACTAGGTAGCGAATTTGTACCTAGGCTTCGGGAGCAGGCGATCGTCATCAACACGGTCCGCATGGCAGGTATTTCCTTGGATGAATCCGTGCGCTACGGCACGCAAATCGAGCAACTGTTGAAGAAGGCTTTTCCCAAGGAAATTGCCCATATTTGGACACGTACAGGGACGGCGGAGGTCGCCACGGATCCCATGGGCCTGGAGGTCTCCGATATCTTCATCACGCTCACGCCGAGGAGTGCATGGCAGGTTGCCAAAACTCAGGATGAATTGGCTTCTGCGATGGAGAGTGCGCTTTACGGCATGCCTGGCATGCGCAGTATTTTCACACAGCCCATTGAAATGCGAATCAATGAAATGGTGGCCGGTGTGCGGGGGGATGTGGCTGTCAAGCTTTTCGGGGATGACTTCGAACAGCTTCAGAGTCAAGGAGATACTATTCGCCAGCGCATGGAGATGATTCCAGGTGCTGCCGATGTCACCTTGGAACAGTTAACCGGCCAAACAATGTTGACGATGACGGTGAATCGAGAAGCGGCGGGCCGTCACGGCGTGCCGATTGGCGAGCTGCTGGCTTACATCGATAGTATCGGCACGCGCAAGGTCGGCCAGGTGATCGAAGGGCAGCGGCGCTTTGATTTGGTGCTGAAGTGGGATGATGCCGTGCGTTATTCGGCAGAAGCCATGGGCGCGATGCCTTTTCAAACGGCCTCCGGCAGTCAAATCCCCCTCGGAGAACTTGTGACCTTTGAAAGGACGGAAGGGCCTTCAACCATTCAACGCGAATGGGCCCAGCGGCGAGTCCTGGTTCAGGCCAATATTCGTGGTCGCGATATGGGTTCGTTTGTGGCAGATGTGAGGGATATGCTGCAGGAATTGGAACTCCCAGCGGGTTACAGTACCCAGATCGGCGGCCAATTTGAAAATTTGGAACGTGCTCAAAAACGCTTGTTGATGGTCGTGCCCTTGTCCCTGCTTTTGGTCTTTACGCTCCTATATTTGACTTATGGTCGCATCGCCCATGTTCTGCGCATTTTCACAGGAATTCCCTTTGGTGCGGTGGGCGGTGTTGCGGCACTTTGGCTTACTGGAACACCCTTTTCCATTTCGGCCGGTGTCGGCTTTATCGCCCTTTCCGGTGTGTCTGTGCTGGGAGATATGGTGCTCGTCTCCAGAGTTACCCAGCTTCAAAAAAAGGGGCTTTCGGCCCTTCATGCCGTTCGCCAGGCTGCGCGAACACGAATGCGCCCGGTCTTGATGACGGGTATGGTGGCTGCATTGGGTTTCGTGCCTATGGCCCTCAATACGGGTGTCGGCGCAGAGATTCAGAGACCTTTGGCGCTGGTAGTGATTGGTGGCATGATCACGGCCACTGCCGCCACCTTAATCGTGTTGCCGCTGCTCTATGTGGAATTTAATCGCAAAGAAACGGACGTTTAAAGAGGAGGAGGCCCGGGGAGAGGGGCCTCTCGCCTTTTTCCCCGGGATTTTTCTTTGAGAACGGATGGGGCAAGCCCCTCAGAAATTGGGGGCTTCGGCTACTATGTTTTAGCAATAGATACAGCCATACCTGACCCGATCACGTCGGGTTGGGGATTCCGATCAAGCCCTTCATACCAGCTTTATGGTTAATCTCTAAAAGTTGTTAACGCAGGGTTTCTAGCTTATGAAAGGCGGCTTGAGTCTTAAAAAAAAATAGCTGTTTTGCGAGGGCGATCTTGGGAAATTCTTTGCTGTAGCAATGGATTTGAAGTGGGTTATTTCGGAGGAAAATGGCAAGGTCGCCGATAGGTTTTGACATGCCTATCCAAGCCATTCCAGGGGATGTTTTTACGTTCTTTGACTTCCCGTTTTCTTCTCGGATTTTGTTACGACATTGAAAACAAAAGGCTTCCCTGTTTGAGAAGGACCGGTGATTTCAAAGATGCGCATCATGCCATCCTTAAGTTATGGGCAAGGGCCTGTTTGGTTGGTGAGGTGGATATAGTCGTGAATCGTGAGTCGATCAAATGGCGGTGCGAGTGCTGCACCTAAGCCAAAGCTCTGCCAATCCGGAAGGACCAGTAGCAAATCAACTTGATCAATGAGTTGGTCGAGGTTGAAGTCACCTTCGCAAGGATCGCGAAAGCGCGCGATGGTGACTTTGGATGGGGTGGCCACGGGTGCACCATGACCAGAAACGGTGATTTGGCCCAATGGGTTTCGGTGTAACCCCGTCGTACGAATGCTGCCTGGTTGGGAAATCTGGGTTGTCCAGATTTTTTCTCCTAGAGAAGAAAAGCGAAATGCTAGTAATTCCCTACCCTGTGCAGCAATGGTAAAGCTACCTAGAACTGCACCGCCACCAGCTGGATCGAGCGCTAAATGACTCGCTGTATGAGTGCTGCCACTTTCTCTGTGGGAAATTTCCCAGAGTTGATTGCCTCCTTCGTCGTATTTGGTCACAAATATGGTTGAATCCAGGGTGATATCAGATTGGCCAAAGGTTACCGCGATGGGATGATCTTGGTCGTCGATGGCAATAGCTGTGGTTAGACGGCCTCCCAAGGATGTTTCTCGGAGATTATGGCGCCACAGCGTGTTTCCCTGAAGATCGAATTTGTGAATGATGGAGTTTGGGACGCCCATGAGATTTTCCTGGGTTGCCAGCATCACCA
>WURV02198292.1:0-11837 GCA_011762755.2 Epimenia babai
AGTCTCAAAAATTCACCCATTAAACAGCTCCTCCTGTGCAAATCAGCTGTATATATGGCTGCTAGCATTGTTTGGCATGATCGGGGTGAACAGTAGCCCAGTAATTAGCGTAAATATTATATGTGCGCAAAATAAAATTTATCGCACGCTGGTTTTAAATCTATGTACATCCGAGGGTGACGAAGTTCTGACATTTGGCACGTTGAAAGATCTTACGATTAGCCGTAAAATATGCTGCAAAATCACACTTGCGAATAAATTGGATCAAAACCATTTTTAGCATAGCCAGAAAACTGGATTGAAACCATTTACAACATGATGAGGATCACTGGATTAAAACCATTTGCAACATGGACAAGAATTAGATTGAAACCATTTGTAACATGTTCCAAAAAACTGGATAAAACCCTTCGTAACATGGAAAAAAACTGGATTAAAACCATTTAAAACATGGTCAGAAAACTGGATAAATCGTTCCTTACATGGACAAACATTCGGCTGTAAAATTCTTCTTAACATGATCAATAACTGGATTAAAACCCTTCTTAACATGGTCAAAAACTGGATTAAAACCCTTCTTAAGCTAAGCCTGTCAAAAAACTGGATAACATAGTCAAAAAACTAGATTAAAACCCTTCGTAACATGGTCAAAAACTGGATTAAAACCCTTCCTAACATGGTCAAAAACTAGATTAAAACCCTTTGTAACATGGTCCAAAAAATTGGATTAAAACCTTTCGTAACATGGTCAAAAAACTGGATTAAAACCCTTCATAACATGGTCAAAAAACTGAATTAAAACCCTTTGTAACATGGTCAAAAACGGGATTCAAACCCTTCGTAACATGGTCAAATAAACTAGATTAAAACCCTTCTTAACACTGTCTAACTGGATTAAAACCCTTCATAACATGGTCCAAAAAATTGGATTAAAACCATTTAATAATAAATTGTCAAAAAACTAGATTAAAACCCTTCGTAACATGGTCCAAAAAATTGGATTAAAACCTTTCGTAACATGGTCAAAAAAAACTGGATTAAAACCGTTCCTAACATGGCTAAACATTGGGCGGTAAAATTATTCTTAACATGATCAAAAATTAGACTAAAACTACTCGTAACATGGTCAAATTTGGACAGCAAAACAATTAGTAACATGGTCAAACATCAGTACCCTGTCGAAAGTGAAACACTTTTTATCTCTATCCTAAGTAAAATTTGATGACCTTGTTGCATACCTATCACAAGTGAATTGGTATGCACCCTGTCGGAAGTGATGTAATATATATGTACTTTGTAGTACTGGAAAACATATATATTCCAAAAACCCATACACTATGAGCTTTAAGTACCTTTAGCATACTTTACTTAATGCTGGCTAATGATTACATGACAGTAAGCTACAAATATCATTGGCTATCATACGGGGGCTCCACTCAACCGAACATAAAATCAACCGTATCTAATTCACGGAATTATCATCATACATCAAATTCCTTTTCGACCATGAAGAACTCATTCTCGTGAATGCTAACGTCTAACAAAACGTCCGTAACAGACAACTCGCGCAGTAACGCATCGTCGACGAACAGCGACTGAACGTCGGCACGTAGCGAATCGTCGAGCAAATCCTGCTTCAACAACACGATCTGTTCTTTTGTCATGCAGATGACAACGACGTTCAGCGAATCTAAGCTGGTCGACAGCTCGAGAAATAAGTTTCCGCGCGTTTGTTCGAAATACTTGATAAGCTTCAGGTAACTCTCGCCCTCGCGATCTTCGAACAATGCGTTGAACTTGCGCGATTTGTCCTTGAGAATGTCGAGCGTGGAAATCCACTGGAGAATCCCATCGATTGGTTCAGTTACGAGCATGCTACTCTCGTTCATCGAGTTCTTCTCCAAAACAAACGTCTCTCTACTCTGTCCAGTGTCGCGCTTTGACTCGTTAAAACTCGTATTTTCAGATATGCTTTTGCCATTCAGAAACATCGCTTCATCTCTCGTGGTATTGCCATCAATACTCATCGCTGCCTCGCTGTGAAAATTATCATCCAATTCTACCCCCGCTAACTGGTCCTCGAGAGACGATAATTTCGACGAATTTTTACTAGCAGAGATGCTTGACGTATCACAGGTACTTTGGAACACAGATGTTGCGGGAAGACTCATAACGTCGCCATAGTTTAATGAAATCATCTCTTGATTTGAGGACGGTCTTGCAATATCACAACCATTTTTGTCCCCCCGATTATAAACGCAACTCTCTGACGCAAAGCTCTTTTTATGAACGCGTTTCTTTTCACCGATATCCGAGTGCAGCGAATCGAGGCGTACACAACCGTCGCCACGTCGATCCATCTCATTGGTAGTCGACATACCATCGTCAATGCCGTCCGTGATCGGTGATCTCGTAAAAGCGTCATAAACATCAGCAGACGTATTCTGCGAATTGGATCGCTCTATTTCACCATTGTACAAGTAACCAGCAACGTTTCCATCCGAAAAACAGCTCCTCACTTCACCGTAATAAAAATCTTTATCCAATCTATCATTCCTAATTTGACTTTCGGAAAGATGGACATCCGTTCGATTTAAATATTCACCCGCACTTTCTGCGATCTTCACTTCACACACACCCTCAGGACATTCATCCATTTTTACCAATTCTGATTTCAGAGGTGTACTGGGAATTGATCTAGAAGTTTCTTTCAGAACGCTATGATTGGGAGCGGATCTAGAACTGTCCTTCGGAAACTTTTGACTGGGAGTTGATTCTGAACTTTCTTTCGGTGAGTTATAATATAAATTCCCACAATTTTTACTCACTTTCAGAATACACGGGTCACTAACTGTATGGAGTTTTTGCTGGTTCTCTGATGAACTGTGATTAAAACGAGTATTAACTGTAGAAACTGGCGTGTCACTCTTCACATACTGATCTTTCTCCACTGCCTTCATGCATATATCATGTGGAGCTTTTTCCCCATTGATCAATTTATAATCTCTATCTTCGTTAGAAACATATTCAGTTCTCCGCTCCATCTGCCCTTTACCCTTACCACCTGAATGACTAAAATCACGTTGTGAGTCCATTTTTTTGGATGGCATCTCTTTAATCGGGGTGTTAGTATTAGACACCACAAGCCGTTTCACGGGGGAAATATTTCCAGCCCCTTTATCCAGTATGTCTTGCAACGAACTCCCTTTTAACCTCTCAACACGCGGTGAAGAACTTTGCGACGTGCCATAACCAAAAATCATCTGCTTCTTCGACTCATCGCCATCTGAAGTCTTGTCAATCAATGGTATCTTATAGTAAACCCCATTATTTTTATCGGTGCCGATCGGAGAAAAACGAGTTGATTCGTGATCCAGCGAGCTTTTCGTCGATCCCTGACGCCTCGGATCGGTTTTTAGTTTTCTCTTCGAGCGTTTTTTGCGTCTGCAGCAGCAGCCTGTGCGGCTGTCGTCGTCCGGCGAGTCGTACAACGCGATGTCGCACGGATTCTCGAAGATCGTCATGTTTTCGTAAGATTTGTTGAGGGGTCTCCGACTCGGGGACAGAGCGATCCGCACGTCCTCCATGCTGATCCATCTACGCACGTACGATGAGATGACCAATCAGAAATGAAATGAAATAAAATGAAATTTTATTGATTTATAGTGCCTTTTTAACACATGGCTATCAAAGACGCTTTACAAATTTATGGTTGCTACGATTAACTAGAAACACAAGGAAACCATTATACATCATCACATCACAAATAACACAAAACGATTATATACAACTGGGCACTCTTCAATCAACATTTGTTCATTATCTTATTTATGGTAGGCATATGTGACGCACATGTGACTCCTATACGACTCATATGTGATTTATCAATCAGTGCACCAGTTTTTCACATATGAGTACTGCTACATGGTACACCAGTGTACGGCGTTATCTGTGCAGTTGACGTAGCCTATCATGGAAAATAGCTACTCGTATGATGAAATGCCTAACATCTGATTCATCGTACACCAAGAGAAAGAAAATCATAAGTTGACGTGGTAGCATATTGTCATCATAAAAGTGGCTACTGAAACATACACAAACAAACATACAGCCAAACCTGCCCAAACGGCCACCTGTATTAAGCGGGCACGTGTCGTAACGGTCACTTTAAATATCTCCCGACATGTACACTAGTCAAAGTGTCAAACCTGGATTAAACGGCCACCTGTCTTAACGGCCACTTTTTCGTGATTCCCGTGAGTGGCCGCTTAATGGAGGTTTGACTGTACATAGTGACCGGTAGCGGCTACCTGTGTTTGTTGCTGACTGACCGCGGCACGTACGTCATCACAGCCGCTACGCTGATCTCCACCAACACCTGGCCTTTGTGACGGGTCTTCTGCCAATAGCCTGTTAAGCACAATTGGGCAGGTGCGATCGTAAACAGTAAAAACCGATACGAAAAAGCCTTCCAGCGGAATAAAGAACGACAAAAAACCGCGGAATTCAACCGTAACCTCTTGTAATAACGCCTTGTAAATGCAAATACGATTAAAAAACATTTTACGACGAGTTTTACTAGAATATTAATGCAAATGGTAACTAAACACGGAAACATCGTCTGTGAAGAAACCGAAAGTAGCAGTCCCGCTACACTTCACTGGGAAAATACTAGAGTATCGGATATTAATATTAATTTTATTAATTATTATTAAAACACAGAGACTTAATCGAAGTGTTCTGGGTAGTTCGGTTTTTCTACTGTACACAGTAAAAAGTTACCATATTCAACTTTTCACGGGTTTTTTTAAGAAATACCTGCATTGTTTCGCGTTACGACATTATTAATAAAACTAATGGTTGTTTTAGTATGCCTTAATAGATGAAGAATGACACCATTCTGGATGAACGCGGTCTTACTGAAACGTGTTACCAATATAAACATATGCGACATGATAGGTATAATCCGCGAAATTAAACATCCGAAAACGACTAGAATCTCAATGAAATATCCAGCAAAGATTTTAACATCCCCAGTAGTTGAGTGGTAGAAACGAGACACTCATAATTGCAGAGTCGTGGGTTTGAAACACTCTGCCCAGACCTGGGGGATTTTTCATTACGGTGCTTCCCCCACCAACCGAGGGTAATCCTAGTTTTCCCCCACCAACCGAGGGTAATCCTTGTTTTGCCCAACCAACTGAGGCTAATCCTTGTTTTCCCCCACCAACTGAGGCTAATCCTTGTTTTCCCCCACCACCGAGGCTAATCCTTGTTTTCCCCCACCAACCGAGGGTAATCTTTGTCTTCCCCCACCAACCGAGGCTATTCCCCTTGTTATGCTAGCTCGAAGGCTAGGAATGTTTACCTCGGTAAACCACATTTACACATTTCTCACTTTGTTGACCCTGGTTAGTAGCAATAGTGGCAGATAAACATCCATGCAAACAGTGTACTCACCCGTTCCATATACAGGAAGTATCCGATTCGTTACGTCCAATGAGCTGGCCAGCTGCAACTGACCCGACAATCTCAGTGCATTGATGAACAAACCAATAGCTTCGTTCCCGTGGCGATCTAAATGCTCGACCAATCGGGTATTTTGTTCATCGGACGATTCAATTTGTCGTATTGCGTCGGCAGTCGCCACGTCGAGGATGCCATTTTGGATTAGGTAGTCAAAAAGAGGCTCGGCATCAAGGGAGGTAATCACTTCCGACCGCATGCCTACAGTCTCGACCATTTTATTCTGTATGTTAACAAAAAACGCACGCAATAAATAAAACGGGTGTGGTAATAGTGTCAATTTATTACTGGTAGCAACGGTCGCTAACACTACCACCCCACACCCTTATGAAATTTACTCGCTTCGATACAATACCTCATTTTCAAGCGCAAAAATCTCGCTAATTTTCTATAGTCGAAGTCACGTGACAAAGCGCTACGTCTCGCAGGCTGGGCTGCGCGACCAAAGACTAACGAGTCACCAGAGCATCATAAAGACTATCCTAAAGTGGGATCATAAAGATCATAAATCGACTGGAATATACATCGAGCCAACGATAGCAAGGAAGGAAGAAAGCCTGGATTTGATCTTTTAAAGACTTACTAAACTCTATTAGAGGCATACGATAAGGTGGACAGCCTCGTTAATCCTTACAGACAAATGAGGGAACAGACGAAAGCGACTCTTTGAGACAAACGAAATTCAACTGAAACACGAGTTTTCACGGCCAAAAAAGAGCGGCTTCATCGGGTAAAAGAACCGATGTTCACCTGATGGGACATTCCTTGCGTCTGGGTAAGCCGGTGTTTCCAGAAAATCGTGTTAGTCTTGAGAGGTGCTCCCGTTTGTTGTCTTATTTGTAAATAAATATATTACGCAACCGACTCAACAAATCTAGCGACCACCTGACCCTCCATACAGCGAGTGGTTCGAGAGCGAAGTGGCCGAGTGGCTAAATTATTTGGCTCTGTAGGGGAAGCAGTTATTTTAGTCGTCGGAACACCGGACTCATGGCCAAAAAGTCGGCAGGTTCAAAGTCGCCCACCAGTCGACTGTTCTGTGATGATCCTCAGCAAGTCGTTTATCTCCGATTACTGGAGTAAACCCGCCTACAAAAAGGGTAGATGCTCGATATTTTATCCTTGGCGGGTGATATGCGAGTGTCTTCTGAGGTATTGTATGTGCACTGAATAGCTGCTAAAACTGTATCAGATCGCCTTTATTGGCCGATACTACAGTCTATAAATGTAGTACTTAACCTTTACCTTTTACTCTGGAAAACTCAGGATTGATTCACGTTCCAACAAGTCTACGACGAAAAGCGCCTTGAAACCTCCTCGTCTGCCCATAAAGGAGTGGGTAGCCATTGCAAATCTACGCACCGTGGCTATCTCAAATACCATTCACTCCGTCTCCCGCGGTGCTAGCTCCTCTTCTCACTACACGAAGTTTGTTGTAGCCTACGTGCAACCACCGACAAGAATCGACGGTGGTTACTCGTCTCTCCGCTCCCTACAACGACTTAGCTGACCGTAATAAATAACTCTAATCACATTCAGAACCACCAAATCAACAACAGCTTTGGCTAACGTAGCAAATGACTAAAAAAGCCAACAATAACTGTGCAATAATCCCGGCTAATGCTAGACGAAAATCAATCGCTTCACCATTTGCACCTCGTTCAACTCCGTCAAATCTCTCGACAAAACTGATATACATGTGCAATTGTGTACGCAACGTTTGGGCATAGATATAACACGCTCACCCCCCGGCGTGCCCCGGTACCTATCTATACAATCAATATCTCGGCAAATACCTCGTGGAGAGCGACGTTTAAACCCGGCGGAAGAACCGCGCGTATCGCCGCGTTGCGTGACTAGCCCCATTCATACGGGTGGATGTCCCGGAGAACTGCGAATTAACGACATTCTAAACGTAACACAACAGTCGATACATTAATAATCTCATGAATGACCGTATAAAACTAATGATACAAGAGGGAGAGTTCTTTATTCATGGATACTATGTATAAAAGTACGACTGCTGTAAACCGACGGGGGGGGGCATAATACATGAATTTTTTTAATATATCGCGTATTTATTGCATCAAAATGTCAACGTCGCACATTACTAACTAGAAGTAAAAATACTGGCTAGACTGGTTCTTGAGAAGAAGATTTTTTGAGAAAAAAACGAACATCGACAGAAGTTACCTCCCTTAGCTGCGATGACGATAGCGTGAACAAATCTTAAAGACACCAACCCAAGGACAATATCTGCCAAATAGCAGACCTCTGCGATAAGCGGTTTTTGAGAAGAAGATTTTTTAACAAAATGGTAACATCGGATGGACGGACGGACGACGGACGAACTACGATCAGAGAAGCTCACCGAGCATGAGCTCAGGTGAGCTAAAAATCCTGCTGAAAGCGGATGAAACGTACCAAGTAAAGTCGAGACGTACCGAGCAAAGTCGAGACGTACCAAGTAAAGTCGAGATGGATCAAGTAAAGTCGAGACGTACCAAGTAAAGGCGAGACGTACCGAGTAAAGTCGAGACGTATCAAGTAAAGACGTAAGATACCGAGTAAAGGCAAGACGCACCGAGTAAAGTCGAGACGTATCAAGTAAAGTCAAGACGTACCAGGTAAAGGCGAGACGTACCGAGTAAAGTCGAGACGTACCGAGTAAAGGCGAGACGTATCAAGTAAAGTCAAGACATACCGAGTAAAGGCGAGACGTACCAAGTAAAGTCGAGACGTACCAAGTAAAGACGAGACGTACCGAGTAAAGACGAGACGTACCGAGTAAAGGCGAGACGTATCAAGTAAAGTCGAGACGTATCAAGTAAAGTCGAGATGTACCAAGTAAAGGCGAAACGTACCAAGTAAAGGCGAGACGTACCAAGTAAAGGCGAGACGTACCAAGTAAAGGCGAAACGTACCAAGTAAAGACGAGACGTACCAAGTGAAGGCAAGATGTACCAAGTAAAGGCGAGACCATTGCGACGTTTTTGTCATCTGGCACCCAGCTTTATTAAGTAAGAATGTACTCGGCAGCACACTGTATATCGAAGTCACACTTATTGATTGATCCAGCAAGCCTGCTTCGTACCGAGATACAGCATTCGCCACTCGGGTTACGATCCAGAATGTGAAGTGCGTGTCCTCCATACGATGTATATTAATGGCTATTGTTGGTGATGGTGAGTGGTAGTTTTGAATAAATGGTTATTTATGTAACAATGCCCAAAATTGCCTTGGTTATATTAATAATGCTGCGTATTTGCACCAGATCAACACACTGATGTGTCCTTCAAACTAAAGCACCGCACGATATGACAGTTCTTGAAATGTACTGGGCATTAAAAATCTTCTCCCTAAAAAATTAAAACTCCTTGAAATACTGGATACATGGAATCCGAATGAGAACATAATGTGGATACAAAGCGCGCATTCAGGAAGATGATTCCATACTGTGGGCGCGGAAACGGCAAACGCCCGCTCACTCATCGTTGAGAGCTATACTCGGGGGTTTTCTAATAACAACTGAGACGCTGATCTATTGCCAGGCCAAGGTGATTGGCGAATATGAATGATCGTTAATATATTCATGTGCAAGCTGGTGGATGGCTTTATACATGAAAATAACAACTTTCAAGTGGATAGGCGGTTTCACTGGAAGCCAGTGTAATTTCCGTAGCATCGGAGTGACATGACTTTGTGTAGGCAACCCAGCTAGAGATCATACTGAAGAAGCAACTGCACATGTTTAGGTTCGAATAACAGTGACGATAGGAATAAAAAAAATTGGATTTGTCAAGACATGAGGTAATGTGGGCATGGATCCAAATTTCAGTAGTCTATTTGTCTTGTTATTTCCTTATTTTGGAGACAGTGTGGAGTTGGTGAAAAGCTGCGTTAGCAGTGCTGTTAATGTGGGCAGGCATAGACAGGTTCCAATCAAATATGACGCCAAGGTTCCAGACTGTGGTAGCATGATTTATAGTATATGAGTAGCCGTATTAGTCGAGTAAAGTAAGAGGATTTATAGTGTGGTCGCCAATTGGGATAGTAAGATGGCGGTATTAACTATTAACCTAGTTAATGAGGTTTTTGAACGGTTTCAATTGGTTTGCGGTCATCCACTTCTCTCTGTCAGCAATACATGTGTTAATTTTCTGAATTGATCCTGTTGGGTTTATTGTGTCAGCGCAAAGATAAATCTGTGTGTCGTCGGCATACTGATGGAATATAAGGTACTGAGATTTTATGATTTTTGAGATATCAGCTGAATGTAGAGGGTAAAAGAAGAGGACCTAAAACTGAGCCCTGGGTAACCCCTTAAAGTACAGAAACAAGTAAAGAAAAGAAGTACATGAATCGATCTTAACGCACTGGTACGTGAAGATAGGTAAAAGTCTATCCAGTTAAGCACTAACCTTTTATACCAAATCTATTACTGAATTTGTGTAGGAGTGAATCATGATCAACACCACCGATAGATATCAAGCAGGACAAGAAAAAATTGCACTCCTTTATCTGAGGTAATACGCGCGTTGTTTTATACGCGAAGAAGAGCAGTGTCCGTACTATGGCCAGGCAGATAAGCCTAATGAAATGGATCAATCAGTTGTTCTTCCTTGAGTGAGAAGTAATTTGAAGGGAATCAGCGCTCTCTCTCTCTCCCATGATCTTGGAAATATATGATTGTGTGCAAATTATTAAGTTAGTGTAAATGGTGAATGGTGTATTAATTGTTTAGTGGCATGGCAACGGTTAGTAGCATGTAAATATTAGTGTGTAAATAGTTACTAGTACGTATATGGTGAGTGTATAGTAATGATTAGTCACATGGCAATGGTTAATAATGTATCAATGATTAGTCGTATGTAAATGCCTAGCAATGTGTAAATATTTCATAGTGTATAAATGTTCAATGGTTTGTAAAAATTACTAGTGGTCAATAAATGTTCAATGGAGAAAAAATGGATAGTGGTCAATAGATGGTTAATGGTGAACAAATGGATAGTGGTCAATAGATGGTTAATGGTGAGAAAATGGTTACTAGTGTATGAAAAGTACATGGTTAGCATGGTTATTGCACTGTGATCATGGTTAGCAATAATGGTTAGCGCTTATATAGTTTATTGGTATGCATGTAAGGTCAGCATGGGCGAGTGGGTGTGATGCTCTATCCATGAAACAAGCACAAACCTAACAAAATATATTCACCGAACAAAATATATTCACCGAACAAAATGTATTCACCGAACAAAATATATTCACCGAACAAAATATATTCACCGAACAAAATATATTCACCGAACAAAATATATTCAAGATCAAACGCACGATGCCAAGAATGTTGATTTTTCACATGACAATATTTATTATAGTAAATAATGTATTAAAAACGAAAAATAACAGCGGCATGAGTCATGAGTTTCATAAATACCGCATTAGGGACAGTTACTAAAAGTTTCTGAAATCGCGGTATATAATCGTAATAATATGAAATTTATCTACCCCATATCAAAAGCCGAAGTAATTTTGCTTATGAAAAAAGTACAATTGACGTACTTTGACAAGGCACTGTGTGTATATATGACATAGTTGATGAAATGTGTTATAACGCGAGTGTAGAGAAAAAATGTTTCGAAATCAGTTTCATTTATCTACTTTATTATTTGATGCGGCAGGTGTTAGCGCAGTCACCAATCTTATACATGCGTGATGACCATGAATGAAGAGACATCCCTTTTCTAATCGAATGGGCTATTAATGAGGCAGATGTAGACAGGGAGATAACTGAGGAGGGGGGCTGACGATTAAAGCGTTGTAGAACCAGGTAATTTTTTTTCGCTTTCGCTTTAATGAAGTTGGTGGTTAATGAGTGATGGGTGGTTTTAGCGAGGATTACTAAGTAAATATGTAACAATATGACTAGAGAATTTTCGTTACATAAGCCTGACGAAGCATATTACATATATGACATATAGACTAAAATTCATTAGTCTCAAAAGGTGTTAGACTTACATTTTTTCGTACTAGAGTACTAGAGTTAAGACTAACACGGCTTCCCATACTATATATAAATAGAGAGCGCGTTTTTCAACCGTAACGAAACGTCAAGTTAACACAAATGTTTTTATATGCCTCGATGAAGATAGCGAAACGTATAGCATTGGCACACAGAAGGAAAAAAACACGTTTTGAGACTGAGTACATCGATTACTATCTGAGCTTTCCCAGAAGATGCTAGTTAAGATTGTGGATGGATCTTCTGGGAATATCTACCGAACACCCCACAACAAGCTGAGGGAAGGAAC
>WURV02198303.1:0-11837 GCA_011762755.2 Epimenia babai
GACAATACCCATTACGATACTGAAAAAAAACAAGAGGCCAAAGAGACCCGACAATACCCATTACGATACTGAAAAAAAACAAGAGGCCAAAGAGACCCGACAATACCCATTACGATACTGAAAAAAGACCAGAGGCCAAATAGACCCGACAATACCCATTATGACGTTGAAACAAGAAAATAGATTTGTGGATAATACTTAGGCTGAAATCACATCTAATAGCCAATAGAGAGATGCCCATAACCAATATGAATGAGACCTACACAGGACAATACCAACCCAGCCAAATGGCAGAACCCTGCGATAAGCGTTTCTTGAAAAGATTTTTTAAGAAAAAGTGATGGTAATAGGAGTAGCCAATGTGGTTCTATTAATAGCTGGAGAGAAATGCACAGAAAAAATCTATACCATCTATAGGTTTTTTCTGTGCATTTCTATCCAGCTTTAAAAGAAAAGTAGACATTACCTCCCCTAGATTTGATGATGATACCATGAACAAATCTAGAGGAAACAACCAAAAAATTTTTTTAGTAAAAAATACAAAGATCGGCAGAAGTTACTTCCTCTAGCTGTGATGCCGATAAAATATAACAATAAGATATGGACAATATATGCCAAACTGCAGATCTCTGAGATAAGCGGTTCTTGATGAGATTTTTTAATAAAAGTTAACATTGGAAGGATGGACGGACGGACGACGCACAAACTCCGATCAGAAAAGCTCACCGAGCATCAGTTTAGGTGAGCTAAAAATAGACTAAAAAAAACTGCATTTTTAAAGCTGGAGAGAAATGCACAGAAAAAAAACTTATACCTCTGATGCATTCTTAAAGTGCATCGTGGTCGGCCTATTAACTTTTCACGTGACCCTCGTATACCTGTCATTCATACACAGGTAAATGAAAATTACCTGAATCAAATTATTACTAAGTCGATTCACTTTTGCTATTGAGAAAAATTTATATGGAAAAAATACAAATGACAATCTCATCCATCAAATGCTTGATGCTCAGTGGATAACTGGTACCATGATGAAGCAAAACAACAAAACAAACCATGGTTGGGGCTGAGCATGGGAAATGGGTCACCGATCTTCCAGAAGAAATACAGAAAGAGTATCCATATGAGGAAAGTCAATGTAACACGAGCATGCCGCTTGGCAGGAACTACAAGTGAGGTCACATGATCATTATAACATGAGCAGGTCGCTTGGCAGGAACTACAAGTGAGGTCACATGATCATTATAACACGAGCAGGTCGCTTGGCAGGAACTACAAGTGAGGTCATATAATCATTATAACACGAGCATGTCGCTTGGCAGGAACTACAAGTGAGGTCACATGATCACTATAACACGAGCATGTCGCTTGGCAGGAACTACAAGTGAGGTCACATGATCACTATAACACGAGCAGGTCGCTTGGCAGGAACTACAAGTGAGGTCATATGATCATTATAACACGAGCATGTCGCTTGTACTCATACCTATGTAACTAATGCAAATATATGTGATGAAAATGTATTTATGGTTGTGTGATATAACTGTATTTATGATTGTGTGATATAAATGTATTCATGATTGTGTGATATAAATGTATTTATGGTTGTGTGATATAAATGTATTCATAATTGTGTCATATAAGTGTATTTATAGTTGTGTGATATAAATGTATTCATGATTGTGTGATATAAATGTATTCATAATTGTGTCATATAAGTGTATTTATAGTTGTGTGATATAAATGTATTTATGGTTGTGTGATATAAATGTATTCATAATTGTGTCATATAAGTATATTTATAGTTGTGTGATATAAATGTATTCATGATTGTGTGATATAAATGTATTCATGATTGAGTGATATAAATGTATTCATGATTGTGTGATATAAATGTATTCATGATTGTGTGATATAAATGTATTCATGGTTGTGTGATATAAATGTATTCATGACTGGGTGATATAAATGTATTTATGGTTGTGTGATATAAATGTATTCATGGTTGTGTAATATAAATGTATTATGGTGCTGCTTACAACGTTGACCTCCCCAAAAAATTATTCTAAACTGTTATACACTGTTATATAAATGGTTATATAAACTGTTATACAGCAAGTTGTATAAACAGCTCTAAATGTTATGTTTAAATAAAATGTGGCATTTTATGTTTGATAATAAAATCTTTGTATTCGTGAAACTCAAATCATCTAATTCCTCATTTAGGCCTTACACTGATTTTTCAGGTATTACATGAAATGACTGAAAATTTTAGGCATTTTATGTAATGACTGATTTCTCCTATTGACTGTAACATATACAGAGCATGTTAGTAATAACTCCTTGCTTCTGGTATATATTACAGAAAAGAAATGCTGCAAAAATATCTAAAAAGCACCCCTGCAAGTTTATGGTATAAAGAGGCAGTAAAGAGCTAAACTGGGGTAACTAACCAAAAGCAATGTTACTGACGATATAATACGCGATGTAGAATGGAAGGACTGTTACTAATAAAGAGAGGATGAGGTAAAGTCCCAGCTTCCAGTGAAAATAGCGTGACCTACAAAACAAGAAAAAATAGCAATGGCTCCATCTCAGAAAAGACAAATATACAAATATGCTAATATAACTAGAAATCAATCATGGAAGTCTCATAAGAATACACTTGAATCATCCCAATTTTATATCTTTGATATTACTATAAAATAACTATAAAAATCAAATAAATTAAAGGTAAGATATGTTGCGTTTTTATCTATAACCACAAGTTGTAAGTGGTAGATTCTGCCAAAAGGTTTTAGTTTTAAGGTACCGTATATACTCGCCAATAAGACGATTTTTAAAGACAAAATTTCAATCCTCAAAGTCTACCCCTCGTCTTATAGGCTGGTCAATAAAAGTAAATAAAATTCGGGTAGTAAAAATATACATAACAACGTCCATACTGCAACCACAGGACGTGTCTTTGAATAAAACTACAATAAAAAATAAAATCAACACATTTTGCATTTGTCACATTTATTAAAATACAACATAGTACCTTACATAAACTTTCCCATCCAAATTATAATGACGGCCGATTGCCGTGAATGACTGAAGAAGGGGTAGCACCTTCAAATTCCACCTTCGACTTATAGGTCAAGAGCAAAACCACGATTTCGCCTGCCAAAATTGGGGGGGGGGGGGGTCGATTTATAGGCGGATCAACTTAGAGGCGAGTATATCCGGTACATAACCACACTGCAAAAATTACACACTCCCATGGGTAGACGGGATTTATGGCCTTTTTTGGCAGAAGAATGCCACAGGTTGAATATAATCAAATTATTTTTTTTCAGTCTCATGGCACTCGGGACAGAGCCAGGTCTTTGTTCAAGACACCATTGGAGGATTTCTGCAAATCACTGGATTCGCTCCTCGCTGTGTTTGAGCAACAACTGCGCAAGCCATTCAATCAGATGCTGTTGCCCAGGGTTACCGAAGGCGCGAATAACGCTGCGCAACTTGCCATAGATACGTCAAACAAGTGGGGCTCGAAGGTAACACCCCATTGGGCAGTTACCGTATATAAGGGTGTATAAGTCGATTTTTTGAGACCAGAATTTTCAGTAAAAAATTCAAGGTCGACCTATACAACAGGTCCAGTTTTCAGGTAGTTGGTAATCCTGAGATAATGAGGTGAAGAGCGGGAATCCTATACGACAACGGTGAAAAGACAATGTTTACAGTCGGTATCCGCCATGATGGAATGTAACTGAAAATGTGACCTCGACTTATACACCTCGTCGACTTGTACACCCTTATATACGGTATTTATTTTCAGTAACATTGTCAGAATAAAACAAATTTTAAATTCCGCATTTCATATTTTATACCTTACTGAAAGTTTACATGCTAGATTGAAAGGAGTATAAGAAGACTGCTATTAGTGAGTTGAGAACGTGCATTATTTATCAGTTTTTAAAGCTAAAAGATTGTATCCGTAGTATACCCTATAATATATTTATATTATGTACTAGTGTACCCTCTAATATCTTTCTGTTGTGTACTCTTTGATATTTTGACACCAAGCACTAGTGTACCCGCTGATATCTGTATACCATGTACCAGTGTACCGTCTAATATCTTCACATTTTTTGCCCTCTGAGATAGTTAGATTATGTATGAGTGTACCGTCTAATATTTTAAAGGTATATATAAAGTACAACAGTTATAGACCGCAAGTATTAGGCAAGGTTCTGAGATGTGGTTTACAGTGAGGGTTTTTATGACAGCTGTATTCAGCGCAGATACAATAACTAACACTCGCATACCAGCCAGCCAAAGGTGCTATTAATCCATTTTGAAGACGGGTTTACTACAGCAATCGGGGATAAATGATTTACTGAGGATGATCGCAGAAAACTTGATCTGTGCCCAGTTTCTAACGGGCGACCTTTCGTTTATGAGTCCAGTGCACCTACCACTCGACTAACGGCTGCCCCTCTTGTACGAGCATGCTCTCTGATATCTTTACACCTGTCGTAATATCCAGGTGAATCGAGACAATCGCTCAGCCGGCGGGTATCCCTACACGACGTACCGCGCCACAGTTCGGCGTTACGGCAGGTTCAAGTCTCCAACTGTCGGTCCGATTGACTTCAACGAACAGCTGTCCGAACCGATCTACGCGTCCATAACCGTCTGCTGGGATAACATATTCAGGTGGGTAGTGTTAATCCTCACTATTTATGCAGACTCCTCTTGCAACTCACATGTTGCCGCCATCTTGATTCCACACTTTCTTCTGAGTTCGTTGCCTCCCTTCAGTTTCGAAGCAATTATCCCCCATATTTTCCCTCCACCGATTATTTCCCCTAGTGATACTTAACAGGTAGGGTCGCGTATCGTAGCGGAGAGCGAGCGTGTCTGCCCCACGTAGTTGGACACGGAAATATATATCTCGTCGATATTTTATTAGAATACCGAGCGTTTCATGTTCACGTCGTGCCCACGCTTGGCGTCACTTCTTCAGCGGCCTCTTGTCCAAGATCTTGGATGACTGTCGAATATCCGTTCTCAGCGCACTGCGACAGTTTGCCTGTACGGTCGAGAGAGATCTGAGCGGCGCCGGTGTCACAACGTCCCGAATCACTCGTCTCTCCACTCAGGTGGAGGCACGGGCAGATCAGATGGTTTGTATCTTCCTCTTAATGTGCATTTGGCCAATGAAAATATTTATACAGTCAAACCTGCCCGAACGGCCACCTGTATTGAGCGGGCACCTGTCGTAACGGTCACTTCAAATTCCTCCCCACATGTACACTAGTCAAGATGTCAAACCTGGATTAAACGGCCACCTGTCTTAACGCCCACTTTTTCGTGATTCCCGTGAGTGGCCGCTTAATAGAGGTTTGACTGTATATATTTGTTGTGCCTACCTCACCTTTTTCATGTATTAATCAAGTCATCAGGTGATGGAAGTGACATCGTCATATTATTTTAGAGTTTACAAAATTATTATCTAATAGGTAAGGGTAACACCTTAATGACTGAGATTGAGTATCCGCACAAGTTTTCATATACACCTGTTTTGTCAGGTGTTAGCTTACGCTCATGCTAGCTCGTGTAAATATTCACAATGTACGCATTTCAGTCAAGCTTGAGCCAAACGCATTTTAATGAACGTTTAATTTTTGTCTTATGCTTAATTTTATAAGCTTGATATTTAATATATGTGCACTATAAAGCTATTTTATTACATTACAGATTGCTAAGAAAAAACATGTAACATATGTTTGCCCTCGAAAATTTTCCGTTAATGGTCGACAGTGGTGCGCAGTTTTTTGGTAATTACGGAAAATTTCCATCAGCGAGTCGGGAAGCGTGTATGCATAAATGCTTGCCAATATATTCCATTAAGTTATAATTTATCAGTTTGGTTCAACTGCACGTCATTAAGCTGGCGAGATACACATGATTGGCGTCGCGGTCTGTTTCAGTTGAAAGAATCGATTGTTAAACTTCAAGCTTCTATCGTGGACAGACAGCGGGAAATCTCAAGGCTCGTAACACCTTCTGTACAGGTGAGATCGTTTATACAGTCCAGGTTGATAATACAGGTGATGTGTTTTGTACAGGTATGGTTATGCACGTGGGTTTATTGTACAAATGATGTTATTATACGGGTGATCTATTTTTGTATAGGTGGGAGTCGATCTACTGGTTTATGTCGGTAGGTTCATTATACAAGATATGAGCTTTAATACCTGCGGCAAACTATAATGTTTTTGCAACTACATAGTGACATGGTTCGCCGACTACATAGTGACATGGTTCAGCGACTACATAGTGACATAGTTCAGCGACTACATAGTGACATGGTTCAGCGACTACATAGTGACATGGTTCAGCGACTACATAGTGACATGGTTCAGTGACAACATAGTGACATGGTTCAGTGACTACATAGTGACACGGTTCAGCGACTACATAGTGACATGGTTCAGCGACTACATAGTGACATGGTTCAGTGACTACATAGTGACATGGTTCAGCGACTACATAGTGACATGGTTCAGCGACTACATAGTGACACGGTTCAGCGACTACATAGTGACATGGTTCAGTGACAACATATTGACATGGTTCAGTGACTACATAATGACATGGTTGACAGACTACATAATAACATGGTTGACAGACTACATAATAACATGGTTGACAGACTACATAAGACGGTTGACAGAATACATAATGACACGGTTCACAGACTACATAAGTGACATGGTTCACCGACTACATAGTGACACGGTTCACCGACTACATAGTGACACGATTCAGCAACTACATGGTGACACGGTTCACCGACTACATGGTGACACGGTTCACCGACTACATGGTGACACGGTTCACCGACTACATAGTGACACGGTTCACCGACTACATAGTGACGGTTCACCGACTACATAGTGACACGGTTCACCGACTACATAGTGACACGGTTCACCGACTACATAGTGACACGGTTCACCTTCACCGACTACATAGTGACACGGTTCACCGACTACATAGTGACATGGTTGACAGACCACAGGGAGTCGCGTGTTTTGACCCGCACTGACCTACACGTTTTACCAAATGCATGCACAGGGCTCCATGTTTTTGGCTTACAAAGCATGCACTGAAAAGTCTTCTGGGGATGGTGCCTACAACAAGATGAAGGAGACGATCTTCCAGCACGTAGAGACTCAAAAGTCGATCATGTTCGACCAGGCATCGAGCGACCTTCTCTCAGCTATCGATGATTTACAGGTGAGTAAACGAAAAAAAAGGAAAAGGTGATTTTTTAACGGTACTTTGTTAATAGTAGCGAATGTAAGTCACTATTAAAATATCGGACTGGAATCGAGTAAATTAATACAAGAATTATATACACGATTTGTACACACGATTTGTACACACGATTTGTACAGCAGTCTAAATTACCGACCCATTAAAATAATGTTTTAATATATGGAATGGTTATCAGTTATTGAAAGGAAAGGTCAGAAGTTTAAATGAGCTTAGTGTTTCCCTCAATATTTCTTATTTATTTGCTTTTTACCATCGCAGAATCATATCGTTGACTCGATGAGGAATGTCTGCACGGCGCTGACATGTGACCTTGGCAGGATGTTTGAGCCGTTATGGGAGGAACCAAGCAACACCGAAATACTGAAGCATGTTGTACACTCGGGTACGTTTTCTCGGCTAAAATGCCAGTCATTGCCCAATGGATTATTTGCAAGTCAGTTACAATGGCTGGGGAAGCAGTTACTTGAGTGGTAGGAGCACTGGTCCCCGTAGGGTCTGAGGTTCGAAAGTGCCCACTGGTCGATTTTTCTGCGATGACCCTCAGCAAGTCATTTATGCCCGATTGCTGGAGTAAACACATCTCCAAAATAGATAGACTTTTGATATATTTGACGGATGATATGTGAGTGTCGAAGGTATTGTATCTGCACTGAATGTAGCTGCCATAGACACTCCTTGTAAACCACATCTGATAACCTTAGCTGATACTCGCGGTCTATAAATGTTGCACTGTACCTTTTTTAACTTTTACAAAATTAATTGATTTATTTCGGGATAAACTATCGGAACAATAGATACGAAAAAAAATGTTATGTAAATTACCTAACAAGCGTAAAACCTCTCCAGGCCCAAAATATTCCATCGAGTGACTGTGATATTTGCTTCTATAGCCTTTATTTTCAAAAATATTTAGTATTCTTCGAATGAGGAAATGTTTAACAATATTTAATAACGATGAGAGAGAATTGGATGTTTTGTGTGGTCAAACAGTTTTACAACAGTAGAGATATATTCTAATTATAGAATATAAGGACAGTATGTGAACGTCTATAAATAACCTTATTAAGAAGGCACTTTCATTTTTCTTTTCTTTACACTTATAAGTTTCGTGGCAACACCTTTTTATATAGACTACTTTCATTGATCGCGAGCTTTTACATATGCACCATTCTTCATCAGGTGAAAGCTTCTGATCAATTGAAATAGTTAGTCTGTATAAAAGGTATTGTCCTCAATCTACATTTTACAATCAATTATGGCAACGTTACCCACCCTTATTAATTAAAATGACGCAGTTACCTACCCTTATCAATTATAATGATGCACTTACCCACCCTTATCGATTATAATGACGCAATTACCCACCCTTATCGATTATAATGATGCAGTTACCCACCCTTATCGATTATAATGACGCAATTACCCACCCTTATCAATTATAATGACGCAGTTACCCACCCTTATCGATTATAATTACGCAATTGACCATCCTTATCAATTATAATGACGCAGTCACCCACCCTTATGCTTTCTCTAGTGTGAATGGATCCTATTCAAGTTTGGGTTGTCGGTGTGCAGGAATAAAAGTAGCGGAGAATGACATCCGCACATTGTCTCACGAGGCCGGGATTGCCGAGGCTCTCCCTGCAACGCCGCCGAGAGCTGCCGCGACAGTCACAACCGTGACCGATCACACACAGGTGAGTGATAAACACATCTTATATTCGGTTTTACGATAGGCTGCTATTTAACCATCAGCCAAACTATTATTGGCGCTTTAAACGGCGGTCCAAACGCCAGTAGAGGGCGGGATACGTCGCGCTTTTACCTTACTCTGTGATAGCTGATGATGGTTTACGATGAGACAACGACATAGCGGAGAGGAAGCGATTGGTGATGATTTACATCGTGATGATTTACATCGTGATGATTTACGTCGTGATTATTTACATCGTGATTATTTACATCGTGATTATTTACATCGTGATTATTTACATCGTGGATCGATCCATAATTTCGAACCATAATTTATAAGTTTTAAATCCTCTGTAAAATCCATTCGGTTGGCAGTGATCTCCATTTCCATAGTCCGCAGCTTTGCCCACCTTGAGAGACATCAGGAATGGGGAAGGGTGATAATGCACCCATTTACATCCCCAGCGACTACAACTAAATTCAGTCTTCATTTATACAACTTGAACTCGTAGAGTTCACTGAAAACATCAAGTTTTGTCGTTTGAACTTAGTCCGGTGTAATTGTTCAATGTTTGAATGAGAACATGACTGTTTATCTATTGCCTTCCTATAATATGCATTCATATAAACGAGCGAGATTCCCGTTATTGGGCTTGGGTTATTGGGAGAATTTATTTATCATAGTTATTGTAAGATTTCATGCATGTATAATTCACTAACAAATCAACGTTACCTCCCCTGGCATTAATAGCGTCTATAAAATGGCCTGGATACAAGCTTATTTTGATTATTTCCCATCACATTACCTCCTCATTTTGACGGTGAATGCTGTATCAACCCAATATACTCTAGAACATTCTGTCAAATTCCAGATTGTTCCGTACGATATTTTTTACAACATCTTCTTCCATTAAAAATCTATTTTTAGATTCTCACAGCGATTTTCTAAATAGTAGTCACGGCTGGATCATCCAGAACATTTTAAAAGCTTGTTATTATTTAAGTTTATTATTATGTATTATGATGTTCTTAATCTCCCAGTCTATTGAATCGTATACAAAACTTGCTTCTTGTTGGTTAAGTGCGATGTAACTCCAGGTTTTGAGTAGCGGTACTGAAGTTAAGTTCAGCATGTCTCAAGGTCAGTATAATTGGTACCACCAATTTGCGAAAGAATTCCTCACATTTCCCGCCCTAAGGCATGTTATCTGTAGTAATCTGTAGTTCCTAAATATCCGGAACTTTCTTTCTGAGACAAGTCTAGTGTATGGATGTTAGCGCGAAACTCGGCTTAAATAAACTGTTGTTGACGTCCTCTGTACCAGTACTAGGATCATAATGTATGCTACTTACCGTGTCATACACATTAAAAAGCTGCTGTCAAACTGCCAATCACCGTTTGAGCTAGTTTTGGGAATGGGATAGCTCAGTTGGTAGAGCGCTGCGCTCCGAAAGAATATTAAATCCCAGACGATTCAGTGTGTCTCTTTTATCCCAGTTTATCTGGTTGACACAGCCACTAATATGTAACAGTGAGATTTGTTTAACATGATTTAATATACACTGGTAGATTTGACAGGGGCTTACTGGCGCCTGTTATATAGATTAAGATTCTACAATATGCAGTTATTTTTCCAGGATCACCACGACTGTCAGTGAACGACCCAGATGCACGATCTACTAAACACCCACAACTGTTATGTCAAACCACTACTAATTACCCAATAAGTCCAATAAACCTATCTAACATCAAACCATCGAGGTCACTGGATATTTCCTGTTTGGAATCCGTTACCTCAAAGGATCTGCTTTTGTCCGAACCAAATGTTATTACCTCCCTTTATCAATGTAAACCAACTGTTACTTCCCCTAAACAGTCGGAGCTTAATGTTATCTCCCATCAGGAATTAAAGCCATCTATTTCCTCACCTAAAATGCCGAAACATGAACACATAATTGAATCACAACAGTTGTCTGCCCCTGACATGGATGTGGCAAGAAGTGCGATAAATTTCACTTTCAATTCTCAGATTGGTAGCCACGTTGCAAGTACATCATCCTTAGATTCGCAAATTGTCAATGTCAAAAATGAAACCGAAAGTCAATCTGAATGTTTGAGGACCATAGAATACAGTGGATCATCAGGTAATGTAAAGAACAAAAAAGAACTGTTTGAAAACATTCTAAAGAGAAAAAACGCCAAGCGTTTTTAGGGGTAAATGTTGGGAATACTAGGTGTAACAGAGACTATAGGTGGTTTGATGGTACAGTGGTCATTTCACATTGGTTTCTGATGACAGCCAGTCCAAAAATCGGTGGTTATTTGCTGTTGGCTTTTCAGAAAAATTTTATATATTTTTTTACATAAAAACTGATCTTACTGGTCCAATGGCATAATTTTTAAATTTGGAATTGAATTCCCCATGATTGAAATTTTTTGCAGTTATGATCGGAATTTTCCGTATACATATGATATAGAATTTTCCGGATAAATATATGGAATTTTTTTCAATTGTGATTGGGAATTTCGAATGATTATAACTTGTAACTTTTCCCGTTAATGTGTGAAGTTAATTGATTGAATGCATCGTACATAATACTCATCATAATTATTAATTCTACTTATTGATAGCATAGAGATATATCAATTCTGAGAGTCATAACATTTTCAAATCAAATGATGTAATTTGTATTATAGAAAACTGTTTTTATATCACTTTTGATCTTCTTATACCATTCATTTCTTAATGTTCATCATAATTATTATATTTGTCATTGATAGCATAGTGATATATCCGTATAAGATA
>WURV02198314.1:0-11836 GCA_011762755.2 Epimenia babai
TGATGCGCGCGCATCCAATACCACGTGATATCTCTCGAGCAATGAAAATGCAGCTTTACCTTGCCACAGCAGGGAAAGAAATGACGCAACCTGGTCCGCTAACTTTTTTAAACTTTTGCAACAGAGTAGCCGCCCTTGTGTTGTCGATGGCGGCTTACCAACCTTAATTTGGTACGACCAAGATCTGAAACTGCTATCGGCACATCTACAGTGTCTTATATTCAAATCCCACACCCACAGTTGCGAAGGAGCTCTTCAAAATACACCCGGTCGGCTGGCAAATGTTGGAAAGATAAACGGTAGTCACATTAACAATAATTGTGTTGTTAAGTACTACTACTACTCGTGCGACTCGGCTTAGTTAACTTAAATTCGACATTACAATCGACATTCAGGCACTCTTAAAATACAAATATTATATTTATACTTTTACTCTTAACCTATAATGACACGATTGTTATGTCTGCATGCTCAGTTCTCACTGTTGTTTTTAAGGGTCTTGAATTCTGTTTGTGGAGGTTCATATGATTGTCGAAATATATTCATTATATTGTGATTGCACCGAGATTGCAAACTGTTGCAAAAAATTCATAGAGAGTTTAATAAATGTGCCTTTAACAGCGATAGAGATTACCATAGGTTGTGTGTTGAAAATTGGCGAATAGATGTGTTGTGTTTCTAGGTTATTACGCTTTAGTTCCAGGGATGGAAAACCACAATAATAAAAATTTTGATGCTTTTCATGGTCTATACCATATTTTCATGCATTTTTGAAGCATTTATCAATTCTGTTCAACATACCGACTATTCAGACTTTTATCTGAAGGGAAATATTGTATCAAATCATGTTTAGCCAGTCATCCTACAAAGTTTATCTTAATACAAACTTTATGTATTTTTCAAAGTATGTAATTATATAACAAAATTATAAATGAAAAATAAATTATAATAGAAAAATCATATTTTTCATGTTCTGTGTTCGCTATAATGCCGATGTCACTTATCACAATAGTCACTTTCCCATCTCAAGATTGGCCGAGTTAACCTCAATTTGTCTTCATGTATACAAGCTCCTCAACCATGCTGGGACCTAATCAGTTGACTGACTGCATTAGTGCTTAACATTAGTATTACACTTGATACACTGTTCATCTTTTGATTGGGTATAGTGTGCAATACCAGTTGTCTCTTCGGTTACTGGGAATGCGGGTCATTACTATATCAAACTTCGTCGCATTTGACAGGTAATTAAGTTGTTTACGGACTCTATTTGATTCTCAATTAATATGAATTGTATAGACTTTTTGCTTACAGGGCTGTATCGTGTGAATGTAGTACCTTGTTGCTTGGTATCCCCTGCATACAAGTAATTTTGCGGAAGATAAATGTAAGATAAATTGTCAGCGTAGAAAAGTGTGACTTGTGTATTTATTATATGGAATATGGAAGTAGAGACCTAGATCGCTGAGCATTATTACAGGGAGATTCTGGTTCCAGTCTCCGGTCAACCCAGTAAGGCCTGATATGCTACATGTCGTATTTTTTAGAAAAAAAGTGCTGTATTAAACCCTGTCTACCCAATGCCCATAAGAGTTTGTGTGGCTCGCACAGGAGTTGGGCATGGACTTCTTCCCTGTTTTGCGGCTATGTTTCGAATGCCGATAAAACTGTCAATCATGGTGTTTATCTCTGTGCTGTCTGGTCATCTGGCGATCACTTATCATATCACAGATATAGTGGAGTGTGTGATATAGGTAGGCTGTCTGTTTGAGTGCTGGTAATCAGAGCAGGTGACATGAATGGACAAAGGTCAGGTGTTAGCTCGTGGTCAATGGTTGCGCAGCAGACATACCCCAAAACGTAGCGGCACTAACTATGAAGGCAGCTGGCGTAGTGGTTAGAGCACTTGACTTTGAATCCAGGGGTCCCTGGTTTAATACCCCCTCTAACCAGTATAGTAACTTTGGCGATGAATAGATACAATAAAAGGTGGGAAATATGTTAGGCATATTGTCTCTATTCACCGCTTTATCATATTCTGTTCACGTCCACCACTACGTTGTTTTCTAAACCAATCACGCTATCATTACATATCGAGTGCATATTTTCTACTATTAATCTTCCCAAGCTAGACATGTTAGTTCAGTCATCTAGTACGACCAACCCATGTGTGATCATTTAGTATAAATTTTCCGTATTTTACATTTTAATCAATTTAATTCCATAAGCATATTACATATATGCGAAAGCTCGTTTATAAATGATTTTATGTGACCCACTAATTAGATTAATAGTCACGTTATATTTGAGCTACATTCAGTCACCTTCAAAGGATCTATATCAAGTTTGTTGGAAATTTAGCCTCAGTTCACATTAATCTAATACATATACATAACTGTTCATTTCTAATTTCAAATGGAATGCTTGTAATTCATTCATTTTCTTTGCTCCATTTGAGTCTTGTCTGTCTCTTATTGACTTTTGTCATCTAGTTTACGGTGTTTTTTATCCATTAATGTATCTAGTCTGTACGATTGGACTTATTATGTCTGCTACATGTACATTGTTTTGTGTTATTGGGTGGTGGTGTGGTATAACTGGTACGTATGATTGCTCTCGCTGGCTATCTGGTCATGTAATGGCTGTAGAAATTACACGAGCGATATCTCGTACGATATAATATTCCATATCTAAACCATAATTCTATGATACCCGTTTTCAGAAATACTCATAACCATTGCTCTACAATGGAAAGATATATGAAGAGAATTCTTCGTGCCTACGACGATATTAGAGGTGTGCATAGTCACTGTGTTCATCACTAATTCTATTCGATATTACTTATAGTACTTTTGTTGATAGAAGTATAGGGTGATTCATAATTATATGCCCACTTTTCTGATGAGAGATTATATTACTGTAAACGTCGTATATATCATATATAATATATGCATGAATGGTATAGGCAAATGAGCATGTTTTATTATGTCACTTTCTTACCTCTATCAAACTCGCAATAAACTGCCCCCTTTTCATCGCCTACACCATAAAATGTCACATTACAAAAGTGGGTACATAATTATGAATGACCCTGTAAATATTGAAGAATTATTGCCTACTCTATCAATTATACAGACTTTACGTATATAAGACATTCGTTCATGCTGTTGTCATTTCTTTCACCAAAAAAGCAAAAGTTTTAAAAAATGGCGCAAGAAAGACAAGTCTGGCGAATTTTTTGGCACAAGCCTCATGAGTTTTATTTCAAAGACATATATGTGTAGTATATTCAAGAATCTTTTCATTATCTCAACATTGTGTAGAGTGCTGTTTTTCCATCGAAATTACATCGGAAATCACCCAATAAACACGGAGTAATCATTTGTGCAATGAAAAGCAAAAATTGAAGCACGGCTTGGTCGAACCGTGAAGGAAGTATCACTGTACTGCTGTGATTTGACTATAGGTGAGGAAAGTCATCAAAAATACGAGCGAGAAGCCAAAATAAATCAAGTGTTGAATAGTATGTCCGAAGCTCTTATACAAATTTGTTTTGCCAAAAAAAAGTATATAGTTGTATCGCTGCAGAAATTTGTGCCATAACCCTCAAGATTGTCGCGAGGCTTGTGGGATTTGGTGCGCCTCTTACATTAGAGCTGTTTGTATTCTGTGGGAGGACAATATTCAATTGATCTTCATTCAATTCGAGTTGAAAATCTACCAACCATAACGGCCACGGTGGACTCTCTGTGGGTGGTGTATACTTTAACTACTACATAATGTAGGTGGTGTATATCTTAACTACATAATGTGGGTGGTGTATACCTTTACATAATGTGGGTGGTGTATACTTTAACTACATAATGTGGGTGGTGTATACTTTAACTACATAATGTGGGTGGTGTATATCTTAACTACTACATAATGTGGGTGGTGTATAATTTAACTACATAATGTGGGTGGTGTATAATTTAACTACATAATGTGGGTGGTGTACACTTTAACTACATCATATATAGCAGCCTAGTCATACGAAGGGCCGGGCTTTGATGCCACACGCTGGGTGACGATAGCTTCGTGCTGATTTGTAGGAGCCGCCAACACGAACGAGCAGCCACCCTTCTGGGATGTGGTAGTCATAACGACGGTTGACCGGGAGCAGCAGCGAGCGTATGAGCTACAAATTGCGCTGAAGTTGGAGCGGCGAGAACTGCCCGTGTCATGTGACTATGTAGTGAATGCGGACCCACCTGGAATCAAATGTGGTAGGGATCATTTTAATACAGCGGTGGGGGGAGGTTGTCGCAACCTGGGTGTTAATGTTGGCCCGTGTCGTGTAACTGCATATTAAACGCGGAGATCAGCCAGATATCCAGATATCAATTGCGATCAGGATTCTTTCAGTACTGGGAGAATTGCTTGAGCATAAACATATTCATTAGTCTTAGAATTGGGTATGAGAGTGGCTCTGAAGCATTAGAACCGTGTAGCCTGCGCCGATCGCGCGTGCCCCGCCGCCCATGGTTGAAGCTCGGGAATCTCATTGAATAAGCGAATAGGGCAGTGGTTGAATTTTTCATTCGGATGCAGGAAAACCTTGGTTCGTATCTCATTAACGCAAGTCTATCATCCATAGTATTTTTCAAACCAAAAAAACGCTGTTCGGCAATGGGCAACAGGGTTGCATCGGTTATGAGAAGGGCTTGTCTCTGGGAGGGCTTGTCTCTGGGAGGGCTTGTCTCTGTAACCAGTCACATGACCACGCGAAGGGTCGCTGTCTAACCGCAGTATGGGTTGAGTTAGGCTCTGTATGTAGCATCTCCTATGTACATTTTCTTTTACAAAACTCAGACCAAATCTTAGTGAACCG
Source organism: Epimenia babai (assembly GCA_011762755.2). Lineage (NCBI taxonomy): Eukaryota > Metazoa > Mollusca > Solenogastres > Cavibelonia > Epimeniidae > Epimenia > Epimenia babai. Next base: position 4,871 of record WURV02198314.1, read on the forward strand.
ACTCATCTACACTGAATACTCTGCAGCGTGTAATTGTTTATTCGCATCCGCGATGTCACTCGAGCGTGCGGGTAATCAGTCAGTTGGAAATATTAGTCGACTTCTCGATAGTCACTGTAAATTGCATTGCTGCTATTATTGTATTGTACGCGCATGTGTAACGGCTTTATGCTTTATGAAGATAGATATAAAGCACATGCTTCATGTCAAATTCCCCACGAGTGATTTCTCCTGTCATTTATAAGTGTGCCTGTGGAATGTGTTAAAACGAAGTGATAAACGCATATGTCTAATAAATATGGGACCGTACAGCGTGATGCCCATAAAACTAGTTTTGTACGTCTGGAAAAATGCCAGTCATGCGTTTCGATTGAGCTAGTTAATATCGATGGTGGGAAATGTCGGATGCATTTTCATTATTTATCGCATTATTATACGCCGAAATTGACAGTAACAATCTACTGCATGAATCATCTTTAACTACTGTATGAATCATCCTTAACCTGTTAACTGATACATCCAAAACATGGGTGGTGCCATTTTGCTTACAGACGATGTATCCGATCAGAATTTAGGGCCTAACACTGATCAAATATTCCCTATTTAAAATATGAGCTAGATTTTATACACGTGTATACTACATATATAAGTGTTATTTATTACTAATGTCACTAGTTCAGGAATCCGTCGTGGAATAGTTGGAGTGTAGTTATGTAGAATGTAGTCGTTGTTTAGATGCTCACTGGATGGTCTTTATGGTGTTAACCGCTCCGCTATCTCGTCATCTCCTTGTGAATAATGATCAACTATCACAGACTCGCAGACTTAGGCTCGTGCGAGATTTGTAAGCAGTCTGCAGTAGTTGGGGACCCGTGGCGTGAATGAGCAACGGTCGACTTGGTCCAGTTTTGACTAGGGCTATATGACCGGGAGGTGAGTGGCTCGATTCCTACGAAACAGTGGCGACTTGTATCGAGCCAGTGAATGTTGCTTGTAAATGCCCTGCTTTTCAGGAAATGGAGGCGCAACACTGGCTTCTCTGTCGTATCTGTATGAAAAATACGAGGAGAAGCTGTACGATATGAAAGTACTAATGTTGCACTCAGGGGGCCAGAGTCAACGCTTGCCACACGCGAGCGTATTGGGTAAGATATTCACGATTCTCCCATTCGGTAGCCCCACCTATCAGATGATCGACCTACAACTCGCTCTGTACGTCCCATTCATCAAATTCATGAACCCCGGTGTGTTCCTGACAAGCAGCGATGCCTTCTTTATATTCAACATCGAAGGGTGCGAAGAAGACATCAAATTTTCGCCAGTGACTGCCTTGGCACATATCTCTCCGATCGAAGTAGGTACCTCGCACGGAGTTTACGTAATCGACGGTGACATCAACACCGCGGCTAAACTCGAATCCCTGAAGTGTAAGCAAGTCTTGCAGAAACCTTCTGTTGATGAAATACTCAAAAGCGGCGCCGTTTTAAATCGCGTCGCGAGTCCGTCGACTGGTCCGACGCACGATCAGGTTTACACCGACAGCGTATTTTATTTTGATCATTCAATCACTAAATCGTTTCTGAAACTTTATGAAGAAATTCGACCTCTTAGGTGCGAAATTGACGCCTACGGCGATTTTCTCCAGGCTTTGGGATCCTCGGCGGAAGATAGCTACTTTTACAAGAACATCACAACTGCTTCGACGACGCAAGATCTCGTTGAAGTTCGAAGAAAATTATTTCGTGTTTTGAAAGGAGTGGATCTTACGATTTTGGCTTTGAACAGTTCTTCTTTTCTCCATTTGGGCACTTTCAATGAATATTTATATCATTTGTGCGACGATCAACTTTTGAATCAAATATTCACATTTTCACAACAGCAATTCTCGTTATTCGATCATCCTAATAAACAGTTCGCTAAGACAGGTCGCATTATCCATAGTATAGTCAGCCCAGGATCGTTGGTCCATGAACAATCTGTCGTTGAGTTCTGCCACTTTGAGCAACCTGTCGCTGTAAACGAGAAGTCAGTTATAAGTAACTGTCAACTGCTTAACTCCAATCATGGCAACCAACGGGAACATACCATACAGATACCCCAAAATGTGTTTATGCACACCGTTCCAGTGCTATACAACCAGAAGACATCTTATGTAACCATATTTTTCGGTATTAACGACGATGTCAAGCAAAAACCACATTCCCGAGACACCCAATATGATTTGTCTTTCCTTAGTAAACCGCTGAATCACTTTGCACAAACTACTCGCGTTTCACTGGACGATATTGTTTCGAATGAGTTGTCGCCATGCAGTTTGTGGGAATGTAAACTTTTCCCGCTCTGTGATAGTATGTCTCGCTCGTTCGTATTGACAAATGATATTTTGTCTGCGCTCGTAGGCGGTCATAATTTTGAAAATGATTTATCATACTACACGATGTTTTCGTCGTCAGACGTCGTAAAATTTAAACACGTCGAAGTAATGTTGGAATACAGAAAGCATTTATCTCGCGCCATTCGAGATGGTTGTTTCTCCAGTTGATCAATCAATGTTTTTTTTTTGTTAAAAAAGGGCCATCAATGTCCGTATATATCAATGTTAATAGTGGGAATGTTTTCAGTGTTTTTCAATACTCCGCATAAAGTTGCAATCAGTTACCCAGCAGTTGTTTTTATTTTTAATCGCTATTGTTACTCATTAGACTAATAATTACTGAGGCGAGTATTAATACAAGCTTGCGTTAACAGGTATACTTAATTAATTACACCTGAGAAAGTGCACCTGTTTATGAAAGCTTTGTTGCTGCATTTTTTGTATTATTACACTCTGTTTTTGTATTATTAATTAATGTCGCTTGTATAGCTCACAGGCCTACGAACGAAAGGGCAATTCTCTCCAATTTATCACCTTGTTAACCTTATAAAAACTAGCTCCCTTTTGATCAATTTGAAGGTAATGAGCATTTTTTATTATTGATCACATAATCATCGTTATATTTGTTAGTTGTACTTCTGTGATGCCTCTGACATCCTCCGCGCCATCACTCCCCCTTCACAGTGTGAGCCTTCACGATGTTTCTGAGTGTCGTTATTTTTATTAATCACGGTGAGAAATATATGCCACTGCAACCGGCGAGTTGACCTACGAGAACTATATCAGTCCAACCAGACAACTGACATTGGTCCATTCATGCCTCTGGTTCCCCATCCCGCAGACACCTCACGCATGTCAAACTCTTTGCTTAATGTGGAATGAGGAATAAAGAGGCACAAGCACGTGACGAGATATTGCATCTCTTCGCTGTGTGTGCGTGGGTGCGTGTGTGTGTGTTTGTTTGTAACACGAGGTGTCTACATTCCCGGCTATTGGCGGTATAAATTTTACCTCCCACGAAGCGATGACGTGGCTAAGTTGGCCTGTGGCTGGCGGGCTTTAAAGGTCAGCCATTCACGTACTGACCGGCTCCGTGTAACTTAACTCCGATGACAATGTCAGGGTACTTAGGTCGACACCATTCCCCACGTTTCGGAAAATGTTCCCAACTATTCACTGTAATTAGGATGAATATTCAAATATTGCATATGTGATATGATAATTTATTCCCTATTGTGATATAATGATTTATTCACTATTACATATGGTGTCTTTTTTACAATTTTTCCTTTTATTTCCGATATAGTTCCGCTATATCAAGCTTGATGACGAGTTTTAGTGACTAATAATTTATTCCGTGTTATGATCACTAAATATCCACCTGGAATGGTCTCTGAGCGCGTACTCCGCACTGACTAGTGTTGGGCATGTTTTAGTGCCACCCAGAATGTCGCAGCTCTCGAGGGAAATTCTATTTCACCATATTATTGTTTTTTAGTGAAAATAACGAATTGTCATAGTCCAGGTTGTGGTTGAAAAATAAATATTTGAGACGATATTTTACGCACTAATTCGACACGATTGTGTCACGAATTATCGGATTAATATTCATGTAATTGCATATGTAAGCTGCGAGGTCCATAGAGAGTAAAACTAGGTTTTGGGGTAAACGCATTTCCTTACTTGCTTCTGTAAAGAGCTAAACAGTATCGATCTATACGCAATGGAAACACCAACCCGATTTTTAGACTACTATGTCCACATATATATGTTATATTTAAAATTCATCGAATTATAACGCTATTATAACAATATCCTGCTAAATCAAATGTTTGGTTGAATTGTTTTGTCTCTCAGCCTTATAAAACGTACTGTGCATGATTCTTGTTAAATATACATTCTTAGGAATATAGGAACAAAGCGTATACCTTAGAAATGTGTCATGTACGTTTTTATGATATTTCAGAAATATATTGCATATGGTTTAAGTCGAAAATTAGGCTAGTTCTTAACTTTTTCCAAAGTGTTAATTTTTTAAATGGTGATTTTAATGTAATGTCGCCATGAAAATACAATGTATACTTGTTTTTCCTTCATCGCTTCATGTAACTATTGTGCAACAAAAATACTTAAATACTCACTAAATAACCTTAAAATTCTACTATATTCAGATGGTGATTCCGACCACACCTAAAATATAATTAATTCATTCATTAGCCCATATCCAAAATTTTCCAGTTCAAAATTGTATGGTCTTTCTGTCATCATTTCTCTAATTAAAGCTGACTAAGAGTCATATATTATTATTAGCATATTATGCACTGTTCTCTTTCTGTCGCTTATACAGTCTCGTTCGCCATCTCAGCTGCCTCAGCTGTTGTTTCCGTCGTTTCCGCCGTAGCTTCGGCCGTGTTTTCGGCGGCTTCTGAAGTAGTTTCAGCCGTCTCCGCGGCTGTCTCATCAGTTGTTTCGGCCGTTTCCGCCGCCTCAGCGGTTTCCGCTGCCTCGGCTGTTTCCGCTGCCTCGGCCGTTTCCGCCGCCTCGGCCGCTTCCGCCGTCTCGGCTGCTTCTGATTCCCTCTTCTTTCGCTTCACGATCTTGTTCCTTCTTCCAAGAAACTGGTGAGCAGATCGGTCGTCCATCAACACATCTCTCTTCTTCACTGCCATCAACAAACACGAATAGCATGATACGACCGCCGTCATTAGGAATTGACTAACATAAACTGACGTAACTGTGTTATCTGTTAAATATACAGCAAAGGTCTCGAGCAGTGCTGAACTGACGAATGGTTCAATAAACTTGTCTTTGTATCTAATCGTACAACTTTGTCGTTATGATGACGAACTTAATCGATTTTTAACCCCTTGGCTAAAGCAACACTGCTGGAGACAAAAGACAAATAGTACAAATAATTTATTCAAGATGGATAAAAACCACATGGATTCATGATGTGTATGATGGAGTCTCGATTGTGTAGATAATCACCCCTTATCCAAAAAAGCAGGTAAGGGCGTTGTGTAAAGTCATTCAAATGACGGCTTGACAAAGTGTAGTGGGTTTGCAATATCGCATTTTGCGGTTGATGGTATTGCTCCATGTTAAACTATGATTGTTCAACTGAGCAATAGGAGGCAAAAGCCATAACTGCACGTGATTCAAGGGTCTTTCAGCGATTGGTGGATTAAAATCGACAAGCCACTTCACCGAACTGCTCACATATCTGGCACGTTAAGTGACCAAGTTGATTTTTAGCACTTGTATTTAGACGTGATAATCGCTCACAGGAGCCGTAATATAACCTGCATATAACGTTGTGCGTAGTAATTTTTTGGGTCAGCATAAACAAAAAATATGTGTGAGATGTATAGATGGGTTGCACGGTTATGTGTATGAGTTCATCAGGGCCTTCAGTCTCCCCACCCGGTTAGGAGTGGCTTGTGGGTATGGTCAAAGTTAAATATATAGTCCCTATTGAGGATTCACCCCGTCGTGTTCATCGTCACCTATCTTCTGTCTACTTGCATGATAAATTCAAATATCGGAGAAATTTACGAGATACTGTAATTCAAGTAAAGTATACAAACTTATTTACGACACAAGCTTACCTATAGCCGACTGGTTCGGCTCAATTGAGAGAAGAGCCACAAACAGGACTATAAGAGCGCACGTGACAACAATACCTTTCATGTTGATCTTGACGGGATCTAACGTGAATACTGGATCCAGGCGAATGTTTTCTCTTTTATAGGAAATCCGAATGACACAATACTTGTATTTAATCCACCATCAACATCTGTTGCATCATGTTGCGCATCGAAATGTGTCGCTTGAACCTGCGTCTGTCCTTTGTGCTCCATATTTGGGGCGCCTCTACATCATAGGTTTAACGACAATAGTCTTATTGACGTTTTAATCTTTAAAGTGGATTTATGTTGTAATCCATTTTCATGTCTAACATTCATGATATAATCCTAACACGATAACATCCAGACGAATTGATGGTTCCTGTTCTGGAATTCACCCTCCGAGTTCATTTCTGACCAAAATATCGAATTAGCAATTGTTTTTGATATAAATCAGGAAAAAACAAAACTATAAGCGAATGTCACGTCTACGCCCCATATAAATTGTAATGCTTAATTTACAAATAGCAAATTTTAGATATACCCTTCAAATGTGCTGCGGACAGAAGTCCTTTGGAATACTTACATTAATTCTCAAGTTAAGGCGATTATGCTGTACTTAATTTACAGATGGTGCCTAAAGCTCTTATAAATTGAAAGCCCTACATGCGACTCCCGAACAATACTTTATTGATGGACTTTCTAGTAATTAAATCGAATCCTCAAGCTTAAAGATGTCTAATACAGAGAGGAATGCGTGAAAGGAATGTTCGCCTTTCACAAGCTATAACCGACGCCAAACTGATGTATGCCAACAAAATTTGTATTGGCATTGTATAAAATAAATTGTTTTCGTTGTGTGTTAACATTCAGATACTGGGGGTACGGGTGAATCTTTATTAAATACTCATGGAAAAAAGTTAACCACCATTCTAATTTCAAGACTACGTCCATATACTGTATAAT
>WURV02198325.1:0-11835 GCA_011762755.2 Epimenia babai
ACAAAGTAGTCTGAGCCGCCATATTGACTGAAATGTTTAGAACCACAAATGTCGTTGTCAAGGGCGTTGCCAGGGAAATGACGTAGGCACTTTAGTACTCTTATGTACAGTATGACCCCAATAATGTAATCCTGTATTCTCCATGCAGAACTCTCAAAATAAAGGATTTATTAAATTACCGGTATGTTTAAAATATTATTTGTAATCAAAGTCAACCCAAATTATTACAATAAGCAAGATTTATATACACGATCTTTGTTGTTTAATGGTTAGAAATCGGCCAATATTCAAAACAAATACGTATGTTTCGTATCATTATAAACTAAATTTATTCCACTTAACCTTTTCGTATTGTGTAACTTTGTTATATTTAAATAAATCTAATATCAATCGAATATATATACGATCTTTGTTGTTGAATGGTCTTTAATTAACCAACAGAAAACACTCCATCATTAGGAGTAATGGTTTCTATTGTTCATAGAAATGAATATCTTTATGTAAACTTTTCGCGTCCTCAAATACTGTTTGATACAGCTTGAGAAAATAGCACATATGAAAAGGTAAACCATGTACTATGATAGACACGGGAGGAGCGCGTGTTTTGGGGTAGAGGTCAGCTTTACTGGGCGGTTTGAGGCTTTTGTTCATTTTGTTACGTAAGATGGCAACCCAGGAAACCATAACCATAAAAAACAACGCTCGTAAACAAATAGAGTGAATGAACACAGAAGATGTTTATAATGTTTTATTTAACGTTAATCACAGTCAACTATAACAATTCATAAACGACTGCCGAAATATGACGATTATTATCGTCACTTCTAGTGAAGCATTCACCCGCTCTACCAAATGGGTTACAAGGGGAACTAACTCCCTGTCGATTGAACAGCTATTAAATCTAGCGCGGGTTTACATACTGAATAATGCCACCGATACACAAGGTTATCTGACAACCGGGAATTATCGACCAAATATTTCAAAAGAACTTCAGCCGTTGAGAACCCAAGATGCGTTACTATTACAGAGATGCCGGTCAAGAGGAGACAATTTATCTGTCGGTAAAACAACACTCCATTAAGGTAGAGATCAGAGGTCAAGGCTCCATCAGAAGCAATGATAAGTTTCCGTTGTTTTCTCTTGCGAATTTTATTCAGGTACTAAATCACAAATTTCAATTTTCTGTGTTACGTGATACATTTTATTTCATAAACACCCGAACTCACCATACAAATCGCTGCAACTCAACGGAGTTATCCCACTTGAAGGGATTAAACAAAAACAGGAGTATCGTCGCGAAATTAACGATAAAAAATAAACCGAACTGCAACGCTTGTTGGAAGAATTTCGCACTTCGTGCGTTAATGAGAAATATCAAATATGGGATGATAAAATAACGAAATTCTAAAAGTCTTTGTGGTACTGTGGACAACAGTAAACTCACTGCTAATATCAACTTCCACAGGATGTTTCTGTGTCGTACAAGGTCACAGTGGAGCCAGAAAGAGGCTCCATACACAGGAACGAGCATATATTTCACTAAGTAATGTCTTCGATAAATTTTCGACCAGATGTAAAAAGTGTAATGTCGATTATCAGCTAAGACGTACCCGTGTACGTAAGTGAATCGGTGGATGAAATATAACGACGCCGCACAAAAAGGTGCGATCTTCACGTAGCCGCGTCGTAAAAATGTCCAAAATCGTTTAGCGGTGTTTACGTCGAGAAATAAAGGGAGAGAATGGACGAGTGAAAATGACAGGAAGTAGAATATTTGGGGGATGTTGAAGCAGGCGATGTGGTGCGTGCGGTCGCCGACGACGACGCCGTCGTTCCAGACGACGAAGGCGACGAAAAACAACCCGACGATAACGTAGCTCCAGATTTGAGAAATGACGTCGATGAGAAACGCGAATAAACTGTTTAGGTTCTTCGATAATAGGGCGACGTGGTAGACGACCGTGGTGAGCATCTTCCAGTCGCTCGTGCCGTTGATGTCGATGTCCTTCTTGCCGAGGCGGATGTGACGGAGGAGGCAATCGGCCGCGGTGAGAGCGCAGACGAACGCGACCCAGATGATGTTCGTCTGCCGGACGACGACCGAGAGGATGCCGACGAACGAGGCTAGCAGGTGACTGCCGTGTGACGCGAGAAGATACATGTGGAGAACGAAGAACGTCGAGGCCGTGTCGGTGTAGTAGAAGAACGAGGTCAGGTAGAGAACGGGCAGCGTCGCCATGGTGATGGCCTTTAGAATCGTTCCACGATCAATCTAGATCAAAAAGTGATGTTAATAGTGATTCTATGAAACCAACATTTCCACACCAAACGCACGTATAACTTCTCTTCATAATTTACCTCCCCTGTTTATAGCATACTACACTAACGAATTACTTCCCATGACAATCACCACCTATAAATTACCTCCCCTGTTTATAACATACTACACTAACAAATTACATCCCATGGAAATCACCACTTATAAATTACCTCCCCTGATCGTTCATCAGGATTTTTTAAGGGGTGGATCCAGAAAGACACCGCAGTGGAAAAACCACTGCGTCTGACCAGACAGTTGACCATTGTCCACCCATGCCACTGCATCCACCCTGCTACCAGCGTCGCATACTCCACTAAATCCACAACAGAAGAGCATCTACGATGACATGGAGAGGCGAGAAGAGGCCAGAGAATGCATTCACAGAGCATCTGAGGGCAGAAGCCTTACACAACCACAATGCAAGGGGGTTTAAGAAAGCATTCTTCCCTGAATAACTCCACAGATAGTGTTAGATCTTCCTTCATCAATACAAGCTGTTTGTTAGGTAATAAATGCTCTCTATTCACTATTATTCACTAGAAATCAACATCCACTATGTATTGCTAGCGCTTCATCTAACAATCACTGTGATACAATCTTTTATTTACTCCTGACTGGTGGATGGAGAGACGTCGCTCCATTAGTTTTAGCCAAATTGGAGTAGTCTCAACATACTTCAAGGTTCAAGGGGAAATAACTCATACATATAATCTGCGGGTGTTTTACGGTAGTTATTTCCCTTGCCCAATGGTGACGTTGAAGCCTGCTATTGATATTCAGTTGAGTAAGCGTCTGCTGTAGCAAGCAGTATCAACTTTTTAATTTGTGAACCTCGTCATTTGTGGACTTCCAATAAGCCTTTTCTTTTTAATGAATGAACAGCATTGCTTTGAATTCATGATATGCCTACAATTGTAAATTACAGATACATAAAGTAACTTAACAATGACACAGCCATGGGATATTCAACGTTTATATCGGCAGCTTGGTTAGTGAGCAAACTTTGATCTAATACATTTGACTTGGATGGAATGTTGAAACAATGACCACACTGACCAGTCCCTGTGATTATGGTGAACGACATTAGTGTTATAAAGATGATCAATATATGCGGTACACACTGATTCTGAAGGGTGTGACTTGTTTATGAGTTTGTAGATGAGGTAGATGTTGCCTAGCAACAGCAGCACATTGCCAGTCCTCAAGACGGTCACGGAACAGAGGGAAATCACGCTGGCGTTGATGATAACGGAGAGAAGTTTGATGCTGCCAACGGACAGCACATACAGTCCAGGGAGGGTCGTGATCATGGGGTCCCACTGAAACGCCGGTATCACTCTCGGTTCTCATATAATCATAAACAGAAACACATAAAACAAATAATCACATCACAATATGAAAATCTCATTTAAAAGCTATAAGGTACTGTTTAGACAGTTCTGGTGTAGGTTGAGGGAGCTTACTTCATACCACTCATCTTGATGATCAGCAGAGAAATGACAAGGAAACATGATTTCATTCACGTAAGAACTGTCAATACGTCACAGGGAACACAATAAAAAGTCAACCACATTTGTCATAAAAATATAATTTCTGTCCAGACAATTCATTTGTTCAGTCACGTGGTGTATATATCGTTTGTTTTAATCTGGATGTGATATGACGTCTTATCATGGGTCTAATCACATGGTTTTACAGTTAATGTCTGTGAGCTGTGAGTAGAAATGTGTTTTCATTTGTGACAACTTTCAAATTTATTCTAGACGACGTGTTTAAGTAGGAATATGCCATCTGCAAGCGAACTTAAAGGGTTGACCGCTATAATGGTTGCAGAGACGCGGTTTGTATGTGTACCATCCCCCGATATTTTATCATCAAATTATGCTCGGTAGCCACGTTTAGCGTAACCTACAACCTACATGTGTATAATTTCCAGCGCAATATCTTTGAGCTTGTGGTATGTGAAAGATTTCATCCATATAAGGCGTAGGTTGTGTTCTCCATAGCAAGAACGATAGCAAAAATGTTATTGAAATTATGGAAAAAGTGGCAGCCGTCATAAAGAGAGCGGCCATCTTGGGTAAAGGAATCAGTAAACACCGATGGAGACTTTCGGGAACGCCCTGAGGTCGTTATGAAATTTCCAATTTATTTATACGTATATTTGGAATTAGACAAATTGCTGCTGATGTTTGTTGTATATCGTAAATTTTTGTATAACTGAATAATGGCATACAAGAACGTTTACAAAATTAGTCATTTTAGTGGCGCATCAGTAATCAACCCTCAACGGTACACACTGTATGCGTGTATAATAAACCGTTTAGGCCTTGAAATTATATAACACATGCGTGTAAATAAGTATTATATGTTTACTTTTGAGAAATAAAGTTCATACAACATATGAGCATTTATTTGATGACGAAATAAAAATCAACGTTGTTCTTGCATGTAACACAACGTACTTCTATCTACTACTTTAAATGCTGTTTCAATGGATTTCTTTATATTTTCAGTACGTCTTAGGTTTACATTATTATACTATGGACATTTATGTATTTTTCCGAAATAAATATAAATAAAAAATCGGGTATGAATCAAGAAATAGACTGATTAATATCTCAATCATTAGGGCGATCATCACAATCAATCAACCAATTAATCAATCAATCAATCAATCAATCTACCAACCAATTAACCAATCAATCAACCATTCAACCAATCAATCAATCAACCACTCAACCAATCCATCAATCAACTCAATCAATCAATCAACCAATCCATCAATCAACTCAATCAATCAACCAACCAATCGATCCATCAATGATTTGATCAGAAACAGAGGATCATTCTCCAATTCTGCGCGAGTTCTAACAGGTAAAGGGGCGATAACTCCTAAATGTGGCATCGGTTACTCCTTTCACTGTCATGAGACAACATTGTTATTTTATACTTCATGACTTTTATGTGACTTTTGGGGTACAGACCGATTCGCCTACACAGTTTGGTCATTTCATCCTTCTGCCATCATTTGCTCACATTCTGCCCGTTCTCTCCCTAACTCCCCCTTACTTCCTCATCTCTATCTCCCTCTCTACCACTTCTCTGAAATAAAATAAATAAAATTCCCCTAAATAAAATCACCACGTACCATTCGATCATTACAGCCAGACTACTCGAACATTATCTACTACGGAGAGCCCGTTGTTCACGATAAATCAAACCACAGTAAAAAGATAAGAAAATACCGTATTATAATGTCTGTCTGGGATATGTACAGTTCGTACAATGTAAATAACATGTCAACCGACGAATATATATATATATGTGTGTGTGTGTGTCTGTGTGTGTGTGTGCGTGCGTGCGTGCGTGCGTGCGTGCGTGTGTGTGTGTATAGTGGAATACGACGTGATTATGAAATGTCTATTATACAGGTCAGGGAATTGATTTTAACGTGCAAGGCCCGAGGTATTGCGGTGCCTTGTCGACTGACGGATTTGTTAGTGATTTATTTGCAATATGAAGTCTTTATCGGAACGTCACAATTGCAATCCCTACTTTCTAGTACCGCTCATTCTCACAAACATAAGACATAAATCGTCGTCATAAAACCAGGAAGTTTGTAACTTTAGTTCATACTTTTGTCAACAATCTGTTATTTTTTATGGACCAAGACTCGTTGTCCTCAAGCCTCGTCTATTTTAGAGACGTTGCTGTTTAGATAAGTACAGTAACTATTTACGTAACGTAAACGGAAGTACTCACTGTCGTTCTACATATGGCAGAACGGGAATGTTCAAAATCCTTATATCTTCAGATAAGCAGCCCAGTGGTTTATCAACTACGCTACAAAGGCAGTTGTTTGTCATTGGCAGAGCACCAGACTTGTTTTCTGGAGATCGTGGGTTCTGACCACACAGGACGGCAGGTTTTGTTGCTGAGCACTTTTGTTGCATTGACTTTGTTCAGTGCCTATGTGATCCACAATAAACGAACCAACCCCCAATTGTCTTCCTTGAATGTATTGTGCTTTTTCGCGTTTTTTGTTTGTTTGATAGGATCACGTATGGATGATAAAGTCATTTTTGTACACCACGTGACGCAAACCTGTCCATAACTATCGATAAAATACGCCGATGTACTGGCGAAATCGGTACAAATCTTCTCAGGTTAAACGAGGCAAAACAGTCATAGTCTACATAGAAAGTACATGGTAGAACATTCAACTTGATTAAAATAGACATCATCCATGGTCAATCAACCACGGAAGCGCATAAGCTTGAGATAGTTTTCGATCACCACATTTCTCTCCAGGTAAGCATGTTGCACACACACATTGAAGCTACCAACGACGTATCCGACCTTAAGTCACGCAATTGGTTGCCCCACCCCCCACCCCACTATACTCTCTCCCGTGACGTCCCGACTTGACTTGTTTTTCACTAATTCTTCATAGCGACCATGACGATGGCGACTTGGCCTGCATAGGATTTCCTTTTATCGATAATTGTTATACTTTCCACCGTATTAATCAACATTGTTATCCACTTCATGCTCACTGTAAATGTACATAGTTGTATCTAACATTGATCTGTATTACCTGTATACTGTCTGTTAGGTGTTAATTTTGTATAATTTAAGTAATTACATTATAGTCTTAGACCATTAGGCTATTGTTTCATGTAAAGTGTGCTTCACAGCTCAGCTTATAAGTACATTTTCATCAAATGAATTTCATTTCATAGTCAGCGACAATACAAAATTATCAGTAATCTCATATATCAGCGCATATGTCATATCGTAATTGATAAACGGGTGGGAGCGGTATGTAGTGGTACACAAACGGCAAATTAATAATGGTCGATTTATAACGTTTAGAGCAGTACACAACGCAATCGAGGCACGGGAAGTAAAATCGCGCCATCTGCGCGAATGCGACGAACGGACTTCTGTAATACGGGTTTTCTATACACTCTATATGACCAACGCTTTTTGGAAATTATAGTAGACGACTGACTGGCCTACGCGCGTGGTCACGGATCGATGGATCTAGAGTAGACGTGCATTAAATACTTGAATCATAATATTCAGCGAACAACCGCTGGTCGCCATAGTGCGAGTGCGTATCCGGTGTGGGATATATAGATGCGATATTATATCGACCCATTATACGGGGTGTTACATAAGTTCATGCTTTTTCTGGTAACATTCTGTTATTCTTTGTTTGAGATCGAGAAATATAGCTGAAACAAGTCCATACACATTAGAACAACGTACAACAACAAGGTATGATTGTAGGTACATGGTTGCATGAATGTGAAAAAATGAAGTCCCTATCTGACGCCCTGTTACAATGCGTTATTGGGTTACATTTTGGAAATAAACAATCCTCATATTAAAGGTAAAGGTAAAGTGCAACATTTATAGACCGCAAGTATCAGCCAAGAAATGCTATCAGATGCGGTTTACAATGAAATGTTTTTGGCAGCTATTCAGCGCATATACAATACCTTCGACGCTCACATATCACCCGCTATGGATAATATCGAGCATCTACCCATTTTGGAGACGGGTTTACTCCAGCAAGCCGAAACCGCTGGGCTTTTCTGCGGTGATGCTCATCTTGTCATTTATCCCCGAGTGCAGGCGTAGACCCGTCTAAAGAGGTAGACGTTTGGTATTATCTATCCATCATGGGTGATATGCGATTGTCGACGGTATTGTATCGGCAATGAATAGCTTGTTTAAATAGTCATTGTATACCGCCTTTCAGAACCTTTTTTGGCAGATACTTGGGGTCTATAAATGTTGTATTTACCTTCTGCCTTCACATAGATAGATCACCCACATGTGACACGTTATTAATTACATATATTAATTAATTTTTTATACGTAAATGCATATGCTCGACCTCATATTACGTAATATTATGTAAAAAATACAGTACATGTCGAAATCGCTTGTAGTTTGTTATTAGTAGATGTAAGTCTGTGACGGGTGCATGAGTTAAACCCGTCACTTTACTTATGCCACGTGCTCTTATTTATGATAAGGTCGCCTTAGGGTTATCGTTCTTGTGTCACGTCGTTTTATAGTCCACGTAATCACTAGTCACGCGCAGCTGCGACGCATTATCTCCCTTTATTTAACGCCACTTCGTTATAATACGACCGCCTTATCTTTTAATTAAACTTATATTAACCTTATTTACTACTCAAGCACGTAGACCACACGCGCGTGATTATATATAAAATAATTATTACGCTAAAACGTACGATGTTGCATGCTGTAGCCGCCCTGCATAACAGGGCGTGGCGTCGTATCAAATTGACATTTGATTAGTCGTAACTTCTTTTTACGGCGAGTATGTGGGTGGTCCCGATCCGTTCTTAACGTAAATTGAACACGGCCTGGCTTTCGATGACTAGTCTTTAATCGAGCCTACTGGAAGTTGAGAACACGAGATTGCATTACAGTACGGGTTCCGTTTATGGGCGACGATTACAGTACGGGTTCCGTTTATGGGCGACGCGTTTTGTACGTAAAAGCTTTTTACATTGCAAGTTTGGTTACGAAAATCAGACTAACTGAATCTATCAGAAAATCACATGTTTTTCGTTGTCGTTATTTGTTCGACAACTACAGAAATATGATTCGTCAATAAAAATGATCACGTGATCAACATGTACGCTCTATTCCTCTCCGCCCCGTTATATCTCCCTCTCCTTTCATCTCCTTTCTCATTTCTTGTTTTCTTGTCCGTATTAATACCACATTCCAGCTCCCTTCCCTTCTCTCGAATATTTTCGCCGTCTCCATCTATCTCCCTATTTCGCTCGTGCATTAACATTATCGCATCCGTTCACCATTCGAAAAAAGACTTAGGCTAATATATTCCATCGCTACGCCCGGCAAGTTTATATGCCGCCTTTTTACCGCGACAGATAATCCTGAACTCCATGCACAAATACCAGCCTCGTTTCCACGTCGTGTACGTTAATCCTAAAACGGAAGACGTTTGCGCAACCGAGAACTTCAAGACGTTCATCTTCTCGGAGACAAAATTCACGGCCGTCACCGCGTACCAAAACCACAGAGTGAGTGACGCCGCGAATTTATGCGATAATGACACTGGTAATACAGACGTAGGTAAATGTCACGGTTAAATACTGGCTCATGTATTATTGAGCTAGTCTAATGGATAAAGGAAACAGCTAGGTTTTAGCGTTACTTTATCAATCGTAGGAAACGGCATTCTCACTCCGTTGCCTCGTTACAATCTCATGAAAACTTCAATATCCCACTTGAAAACAAATACTGTGCCATGCACGGTAAAAAATCCTGGTTTAAGCGGATTCGAACTTGCACCTTCTATGACCTTCTATGAAAGTCGTTCATTTAGTCACGGCATCACAGCGACGACAACGGAACAAGATATAGTGTCAATACTTGATTTAAAGACGTTTATACATAATTTTATACATGATTTGTATGAGACTATTGAATATATGTACGTCCTTAGCATGTCTACTGTGACCGTTGAACAAAAAATTCGAGACTATCGTAGGCTGTGATAGGACGATAGAATTTTCTGAAGGGGGAGATAACACAATGTAACGTGAGAATTCAATTTGCCGTGACAGATTACACAGTTGAAGATAGCAAGTAACCCATTCGCCAAAGGATTCAGGGACTGCGACCCGGAGGAGTGGTGAGTATAGTGATGGGCGAATAACTTGGGAAAGCTTCGAATAGTAAATCGTAAAATCTGGTAACAATCCAGCATGACCAATCTCCGTATATGTCTATTTACGCTGTTAATATAGTGATAGCATTATATAGATTTTACTATACTTTATCTCATCTCATATATACCTCAGCGAGTCAGATTTCACCCACAGTGATGGACTATTGATAATTAGCTATGCATTTTCCAGGCCCCGTAACCAACAACGACCCAGTAGTCTCCAACTGATCGCCCTGCCCCGCAAGCGCCATTATGGCGTTACCGACACCAAACGTAAGTCAAGACGTGGTGATTTCCATACATACTATGAAAAACTTCATCATGAATTATAAACTGTAGACCCCTAGAGGGTCGATGACACAAATTAGTGTGCTAGATAGGTGCCAAAAATTAAAAAAAAAACAAAAATCCATACAGACTTCTTAGTCGCGCCTTCTGTTATTCTTTATGCGGGATTTATGGACGTCAAGTTGAGCGCATCGCGTTACGAGCCAAGTAATGCGCTACGCTACTAGCAACGTTAGGCAAGCCATGTCACGCGCCAAGTTACGCGTCATGATACGCGCCAAGTTACGCGTCATGATACGCGCCAAGTTATTCACCTCGTAACGCGCTCAGTAGACGCATCGCGTTACGCGCCAATTTATGCGCCATATTACGCGCTGAGTTATGCGCCATTAAACAGCGTGTTTTGTATCTGTACGTCACTGAATTAACACGTATACAACACGTTTTTAGCGAATTTGGACGACGAGATCAACGCACCCCTCATGTCGCGTTTGTATGGCGTGCCGCCCGGGCCGTTCCCACCGCAACTGTCGTGTTCCAGCGATATCACTCGCGCACCGCAGCCATACCCCTGCCCGGACGCCTTCCCCTACCCTCCCTACTCGCCGGACTCGTTCATGGCCGGCAAGAAGCCGCGACCGTCGCCGTATTCTAGAAACCTGGACTACACGCCCTACGGCTCCCGTGTAAACGGCTTATATCCGCGAGTCCATAACTTGGGCTACACATGTAACTTTGACACGACCAGGTGATAAATCGGTTCTGTTCTTCTCCAGTTACCGAGATGTTACCGTATGTTTTTAACATAATTATAATTAAGGTTTGTCAGTTTTTATACTCTATTCACATTCTGATTTACATTATATATTCCCAAAAATGTGCCAAAATTACTATTGCTACACAGGACATACAGCATGTCAACGATGCACCAAAAATTTTAGTGCCTTCATTGCTTTCAAAAGTTTCACATTTACCCGCATTGTAAATTTATTTTTTATGTAATTTAAAATCCGCATTCTGTCATACTCGATCTATGAATATGCATATTAATAAGACAAATTAAAACAAACCAATCAAATGCCTACTTCCGAGAAGTATTAATGGACCAAGTGCAATAATACTTTATACCAACGTTACTGAATACAGGACACATGCTTGAAAAACACACCAATACCTTACGGCCAATGGAAAACACTTCCAACAGACGGCCTATAGAACAGGCCCATCACATGCACTTATAGCAAAACACCCATAACACACGCCTATAGAACACGCCCGCGACACGCACCCATAACACACGCCTATAAAACACGCCCGTGACACGCACCTATAACACACGCCTATAAAACACGCCCGTGACACGCACCTATAACACACGCCTATAAAACACGCCCGCGACACCAACCTATAACACACGCCTATAAAACACGCCCGTGACACGCACCTATAACACACGCCTATAAAACACGCCCGCGACACC
>WURV02198336.1:0-11835 GCA_011762755.2 Epimenia babai
TATATATATCCCTTGTACAAATTTTTTACAAAATAAACTGATGAATTTTTAGATGGATAATTAGATATGGAGATGTGTTTTTAGTAGAGATTTGTGTTTTATTAGAGATTTGAAGGTGTTCTAGTGTTGGCTGAGGTGTTTCCAGAGGTGCGCCGCAGCTGAAGAGAAAATCGTCTGCCATATTAACTTTGTTCTGCTGTTATATGACTCAATGGTTATTGCTAGTGATTGACGCGTGTTTCTTGATGTTCTTTTCGAATGATTATATTTTTATATATTGCGGGGCATCAAAGTATATTGCTTTGGGTGTTATGTGATGGGAAGCCAGTTGGGTTGGTGTTGTAGTGGAGTTACGTTCATATTTCTTAAGTTTGAAAATGAGTTTAGCTGCTATGTTTTGTACTTTTTGAAGCATGGTTGTAAGAATTTGAGGTAAATTAATGTGAAGTGTGTTACAGAAGTCTAACTCCGATGTAATAAAGGCGTGCATTAGTGATTCTGTTGCTGGTTGTCTGTGGTATTGTACGGATGAGATGTTGCGGAAGTGAATATGGCATGTTTTGATGTCTTCGTTATTGTGTTGTTCTAGAGTTATCTATTAAAGTATTTTGCAAAGTTCACACTAAGGTTGCGGACCTACGATGTTTGATGTGTTTTAGCTGTTCCAACTGTATGTGTGATATTGGGTATAGGTTTGCGTCTTTATCTAGGTGTAATGAGTAAATATTCTGTTTCATCTGTATTAAGCTATTGTTTGTAGGCTGTCATCCACCTGTGAATCTCAACGAAGATGTGATGTTTCTAGAATGGTGTTAATATTATCGACGATGGAATTAACGGTGGTAAACGAGGTCTTATTATTTCTCTGGGAAGTGGGTCTAATCGGCAAGTTTTTGTATTGACAGGTTTAAGTATGTTAGAAAATGCATCTAGTGTGATTGGTTCGGATGCAGAAAGTGCTGGTAGCGTGGTTTCTGGTAATAGTTGTGTGTATATGCTGATGTTATCGAGATTAGTATAGATAGCTTGGATTTGATTGGAGAAATATTCTGCACATTTGTTTTGGAGTTCGTCATTGGGTAGTTAATTAGTTGTTTTCGATGTACCTGAACAAGTATGGAGTGCTGTGAAGATTTCCCGTTGATTGTCAGATTTGGATATTTTGTTGCTGTCTAATTTCTGCTTCATCAATTACTGCTGCTGATTAGTGGCTTGAGTGAATTCGACTTTGTTGTCCGTTGAGGGGTATTTTCTCAAGATACGCTCAGCGTCCACGCCTCTCGCTTGCAATGGCAGCATGAAACCTAGCCTCTCGCTTGAATTGGCAGCATCAAACCATGACTGTCGCCAGCAACTTTGGTGATGGACATTGGTCGGCGGGGAGTGTCAGTCGAGCAACTGGCGCAGTATCCTTCTATCTGTGTCTATGGAGCCTGGTTTGAGCGCGAGAGTGTCACGTGGCTGATTATCTACATAAAGAATGAATGAGGCGAGGTCAAGGTTTCTGGTCCTAAGTATCTGCTTTGGGGATTTGAAACAGGGGTAGGTATTATGACATTATCCACGGTGCACGTAATTAAGTAAATGGTCGGACACTGGCATAATTTCTACATTTTAATTGTGAATATTGAATGATGAGGTAGTATGATATAATATCTAGAGTTTCTCCATTTCAATGAGTTGGCCTGTTTGACATAATTTTGGTACGAGTCCAAAAGTTCGCCAAATTTAATGGCGCTTGGGTTGTCATGAACATTCATGTGTGTGTTGATATCACCGAGGAGAATGAGGTTATAGTGAGCGGTGAAGCGAGCCGAGAGGAGAGTCTCGATTTCACCGATAAAGCGGTTTACTGGTAGTATCTCTTGTAGGCGGTAAAAGCAGATGATATAATGAGCGGTGAGGCTTTTATAATGCCTTCGAGGTGTAAAGATGTCATGTTGGTGGTATCTGAGCGTGTGTGGAAATCAAGTGGAGTGGACTGGTGGTATAAGATGGCATTTCCAACGCCACGCGTGTCTACCAGCCGCGGAACATGGGTGATATATTTCTGGGGTACGAGGTCATGTATAACCTTTCCGTTATCATCCCCAGCATTTAGTCCCGTCTAGTTGATGAAGACGATGTCTGCTCCCTTTTCCAGTATGACCACTATTGTGGGCCTGGAGTTCGCAGATTGTGCGTTCTATAGTCCTACTTTCAATGACTGTGAATCGGACGACTTTGTAGAACCACGGGATGACGATGTCGAAGTCATCTGTACAACTTTCGGTGGTAGAGACGCTATCAGTTGTACGTATGCGTTTCCTGGCTCGTACATAATATCCACCTTGATATAGTATCCTGATAGCTAGCTAATCATAATAACCATAAATTTGTAAAGTGTCTTTGATAGCCATGTGTTAAAGAGCACTATAAATCAATAAAATTTCATTTCATTTCACTTTTCAGGTCATTGAAAGCAATACGGTCTGCGGTATGAATTCCTTTGGACTTTCCAATTTTCAATAGCACATCAGTGTATAGCAGAGTGTATATAACTTAAGTGTCCATAACATGACACACTAGCAGTAATGCCCGTGTTTTAACCCACAACATAGGAGTCACCGTAGCAGACAACTGGCCTGGATTAGCAATTTAACACACACTAGTCACTCAGTACATAGTATAGGCTGTGATACAGTAGTAGGGTAATGGCCCCTACCACTATAAACAAAGAAAACTAGTATGCCTACTTTGTACAATTTCAAATGTTTCTTTATCTTAGGATTACTCAACTAATTTAGAAAACAATTAATTCACTATATCAAGGCGACAAGCACATTCTATTCCAACTCGCTGTCTAATTTGAATTTTTATATAGAACTTCTAACGAGTAATAATATGACATACACTCGAGCGAGGAAAGAATGCGACGGCCGCTGTATTAATCAGAAATAAAGCCTGGTGTGACTTTTAAGTGATATCGACAAACACAAATTTTCTTCTTTGTGATAGGGGAGTTTAATTATTACGTATGAAGTCGAACACAAAGAACGTGATACGAAAGAGTACGATACAAAAAGTACGAATGTACCGAGTACATAAGACGCAACGTGTAAAACGATTGGACCCTAAAAGGCACCATTAAAATGTGCGTAAAATACTTTAAAATATTTGACACAAGTAGCCGCACTATTATAACTAAGATTGTTCTGAAATGTACATGAGTAAGTGCCTCGACCATTACACAACATGCAACTCGGGATATCTAATGATTTACCCAATCAGATTGATTTTTTTCGTAATTAAACCCGCCTACAAATACGGTTAGGTTTTTTTGGCTGCGTGTCTTTATGTCGGTCACCACCTTTACTCCAAAATCCCGAGATGCATTTGCATGGAAATTTCTGGAGAAGTTAGAACGAGCAACGAAAAGATTATTTAGATGGCGATCTTCCTAGATCCGTGAATTCTTTAATAATTAACCTTGATTTCTTGATTTTAAACCCGAGTTCTACCAACGCAATGAGTGACGTCCACTAGAACGCATTTAGTGATGAGTCATCAATGTTGCGATAGTAGTACACATGTTTATGTTGTTTACCTCCCCTGGCTGAAGTCTGCGCTCTTCCAAATTCGTTCTAGTATGGAAATATTACGTGCACGCGAAGATCAGGTCTACATGATGGAGTAGTTTTTAAATGCTTGGCACACTTTCTAAAACTGTATATGGCAAGATATAAAGAAATTTATAACTTTAATGCTTTTGATCGATTAATGACCAGTGGGAGTGGACAGAGTGGTCAAGATTGACCATAAAACGATAAACTAAACAATAAATCAGCACATTCCTTCCGACATGCTTTTCTGAACGCCCTGTGATCTGTAATAATTACCAATTTCCCTTCATTCACTTCTACGGTAACCTATAACGTAACTGGAATATTTTTAACGTAAATTTTTCCCGAAACACGACGAGAAATGTTGTACAAATACTGGCGTAATGACATAAGAGCTTTCGTCGAACGCAGACGAAATTTCGCTGAGACCTGGGACATCGCCAGCGTCCCGAGGGTGAGGTATAAGGCACGGCGTGCGCTGTCTTAAAACGCGTTTACGTTTAACAATTACGCTTCGTCATTTTATAACCAAACATGTATGACACACACGACGCGGAATGACGCGCGATTTCGATCGGGCGTTCCAGTCTGTCGATACCGGCCGTGACATTCAACTGGGATGCGCACCGGTAAAAAGTCGGCGTTACAGTAACTGGACATAACCGTACCGGGTATCGAGTCTTAATTAACCCTCAGCACTCTGAAGTCACAGAATTGCATCGCCACAGTAATGTTATGCACAGATGTCGCCGTGGTAAGGGTTAACGTCGTTCTTTATAAATTCGCGAAACCACGCGTCACCCGACCCAAATTTCCAGCCGCTGATGTAAACGGACAGTCAACGAACTCTCAACCGCGTGTATACGTACCGCAAAATGTAAACGCACTCTAAACCTACAAGTCCATCACGAGCTCATTTTCGCTGTCCGTCGTCTCCTCATCTGTTGTATCGTCCGTCTGTTGTTCCTTCGAGCTCGTACCGACCACCGGCGCCGCGGCGGGTTGTTTCGCCCCCGATTCGTCGCGTGCGTCGACCGTCGAATGCGTCTCTTTGTCGGCGCGGTTACTTGAACTATCTGCACCGCCGTCTGATTTCGCGCTGTTTTGCGCCGAGCTAAGATCAATCTTCGTCGATTCGACCGTGGATTTGACCGCGTCCGTCGTGTCACTCTTAGATTTATCGCCGCTTTTGGCGTCGACGGACTTAGTCGCTTTGACCTCTACACTTTTCGTCGCGTTACAAACATTGCGTTCGTCTGACCCCTCAGCACCACGCCCACTCGACCCATCAATAGCTACCATCTGTTCTTTAGCACCATTATCGTGTTTCTTTATAGCAATGTCTTTTTTCAAGTCATCCCTCTTTGATTCGTCCCTCTTCGATTCGTCCCTCTTCGATTCATCTCTCTTCGTTTCATCTCTCTTCGTTTCATCTCTCTTCGCTTCATCTCTCTTCGCTTCATCTCTCTTCGATTCGTCCTTCTTCGAGTCATCTTTCAAAGTCGCATTCTTCTTCCCTTGCGACTCCTTCTCGACGAAATCCACGACTTTTTTCGCGGTCCTTCGCCTCGACGGCGTCCCGTCCTTCGCTGACTTCTCCTTCGGCGTCGACAGACACCTCGCTTTCGACCTCGTCGGCGTTTCTCGAACGTCGACAGCTTTCCGCTTCGCCGGCGTGACCCTCGATCTCCCCGGCGTCGTACTCTTCGACTGACCCGCTTTCTTCGCTTGATTCTTCGACGGGGTTTTCTCCCGTTTCTCGTTAATCCTCCCCTTAGCCGACTTCGACGCCGACAACGACACCAATTTCTTCGACGGCTGCGGCAGTTTCTTAGCGGGCGTGTTCACTTTACGCTTCGCATCGTTTTTAACGTCGCCATTCTTCGAAGCATCTAAGCCACTCTTCGCCGGTCGCCCGCGCGATCTCTTCACCGCGTTCGTACCGCCGACCCCCTTCGGTACGTCGCCGACTTTCTCATCGTACTTCTTGGTTTCCGCGTGATTCGTCGCGTGATTTTTTCCCGCCCCGTTCGATACGTCCCGCGACGTGATCGTGTCGGAACTCGCGATCGAGGAACTCCGACTGCTGGCCGAGTTGTGGCGTCGCGCCGTCTTCTCGCAAATCGTGTAGTGCAGCCGTAACGGGGCACGCTGCGTGGCAACAGAAACCGAAACTTGAGCCGAAACTTGAGCCGAAACGGCAAAGGCAGCGAAGGTAAAATATACATACAATAATACAAACCAAAAACCTATCGATACTTTCGGAAACAAAATAACAAAATAATATTCGTACAACACGTTACGGTTTGTCGTCTATCTCTACGAAACTGGAAGATTAAAAAAAACTTTCCATCGAACAGCTACCACACCTCTTACAAATTATGTCCCCTGTGAAAACGCACTTCAGGCGTGCTTTGTAAAGGGCCGTATTCGGCCCACACGACGATTATTTCCGAATAGGGCTATCATTACATACATACTTAGTCAGAGGTGAAAGCGTTAACAAAACGAACCTAAATGAACATCATTCAAACCAGAATTTATTGAATCAGAAGTGAAAAGGTTAACAATACCAACCTACATGAACATCGTTCATACTGGACATTATTGAGTCAGAGATGAAAGGGTTAACAATACCAACCTACATGAACACCGTTCAAACCAGACATTATGGAGTCAGAGATGAAGGGGTTAACAATACCAACCTACATGAACATTGTTCAACAAGACAATATTGAATCAGGAATGAAAGGGTTAACAATGCCAACCTACATGAACACCGTTCATACTGGACATTATTGAGTCAGAGATGAAAGGGTTAACAATACCAACCTACATGAACGCTGCTCATTTTTTCTGCTAATTTCTCTCGTTCAGGTATCTCTTATAAAAGTAAATAAAACGGCGAACGAATTAATGTATTATTTACCGTATATCAACTTGAAGTATTTCTCTATTATAAACAATAATTACTGACTTCTACTTTTCAACAACGCGAAATAATACACCTGTAAAATGACGGATTAGAATCATAGACGTGTCGTTAGTAACCGACCCGTTGCCATCGGTAGATGTTGGCGACGTCCAGGAGAGTGTAGTTTTTGTCGAGCGATTCGTCGCTGTGGTAGACATCGATCTGCGATCAGAAACACGTGTAATTATCACTGTGATAAAGATTGATCTGCGATCAGAAACACGTGTAATTATCACTGTGATAAAGATTGATCTGTGACTGCAAACGCATGTAATTATCACTGTGATAAAGATTGATCTGTGACTGCAAACGCATGCAATTATCACTGTGATAAAGATTGATCTGTGACTGCAAACGCATATAATTATCACTGTGATAAAGATTGATCTGTGACTGCAAACGCATGAAATTATCACTGACAAAGATTATATCACTGACCACAAAATAGCGTAATTATCACTGTGATTAAAATTGATCTGTGACCACACATAAGTGGAATTATTACTGTGATGAAGAAAGATCTGTCGCCCCAAGCACGTTTAATTGTCACTTTATTGGCCGATATACTTGCCGTTTATATAAATGTTGTACTTGACCTTTTTACCCTTAAAGGATGTACTTGACCTATTTCCCCTTCAATGTTGTACTTGACCTTTTACCCTTAAATGTTGTACTTGACCTTTTACCCTTAAATGTTGTACTTGACCTTTTTACCTTTTAATGTTGTACTTGACCTTTTTACCCTCAAACGTCGCACTTGACCCTTTACCCTCAAACGTTGTACTTGACCTTTTACCCTTAAACGTTGTACTTGACCTTTTTACCCTTTCTCAACAACCTATCTCAGACTTGTCTGTATCTGTGGGCAAGCTTCCGCCTGCCCAGAAATGGTAAGTCAGGCGGTAGGGGGAGTGCCGAAGAGGGCGACGTACGTGGTACGAAGACGGCAGATCGTACTTGAGTCGAATAAACTTCTTCATGTGGGCGATCGTGAAAGCGGGTGGGCACTGGAGGTACTTCACCGGGTGCTCCTGCGGGTAGACAATAACGCCCAATGCATGATACGGTACCTCCGTAAAATTTGTTGTATATATTTTATTAACGGTACTGAACGTCGGTTGCCCTCACACACCCGAGTGGCTACAAGTTTTATTCGGTTATTGATAAATCCTTTCAACAAAAATTTTTATCGCCAAATACGAGTCCGAAAATCTAGTGGTTGCGGAACACGCCCGATCAAGGGTTTCGTAGTTTCACTTGTCTGCGGATACTTATGGCTAAGCCAACCCCGAACAATCCAGCTGAACTAACTGACCCAAGAGGGCGAAGAAAGAACCACCGCCGTTTTTTTTTTGTTGTAAGAGACCAGGGACAGGACCCATTGAAATTGCAATATTCTGTTGTTATTTCCTCATGGATGAAAAACTATGTGAATCGTATGGAGTTAGACTTACGGACTCCGGGGGTGGGGCTGAGAGAGTTTCCATACTCATCAAACTGAAACGAGAGCATTAAATTAGGTCACTTCTCAATAAGTAGGTCGTGGCTCAATAAATAGGTCGCAGCTCAATAAATAGGCCGCAGCCTACTAAGCAGATCGCTCCTCATGGTAGTCAGGAAATATAATTGAGGCTCAAGAAACGTGGCGATAAATGATTAAATTAAAATCGATAAACTAGCCAAAAAAAAATACTGGACTGTTTTAAGATGGGCTTTCTCTTCATGCGTACAAGATGCGTTTTCAGGTGATATTCTACATCACCCATGGCTGAAAAATGCCCGTACCTGGTCCAGAGATTAGACACCCTTTAATTACGTGTAATTAGAGGAAAGTGAAATCATCACAGAGACAGCTACAAAAAAAAAAATTGCAAAATTTTCACAACAAAATCTAGATAATTTATCTACAGAGGGCGACGCCGTGAATGACTCAAGCTATCGCTAATGGGAAATTTCTGGAGTCTACGGAGACGATCCTGTATTTCTAATAAAGAGAATCGATTTGCTAAAAAATCCAGTTATGAAGTAATGGGGAAAAATTACAAGGTCGTGATGTTATTAATTAATATGTCGAATAAATGCGTAGTGTAGAAGAATAATTACTAATGTTTACTGTAAAATGTTAGTGTAAAACGTTATAAGTATCATTCGTTGGCTTACTGTAGAGAAAGACTTATACGGGCATCTAAAGGGTCATCGTGTGGCACCCGATCAGAGGTCCCATTAGCCATATTGGGGGGTGGGGAGGCGGCCGACTCTTCTCTGCCTTCTGTATCGACACAGCAACTCACTATTATCAAACCTGGTGACAAGGTCACAACGGATACCAGAGCACCCTCTTACATCTACATATACTGATACCGATATACAAAGTAACATCTATTGTCGTCTGTATCGACACAACATTATATTTACCAACGATTTTCCTATATTTCCCTTGCAATTAGAAACTGTACTATTAAATAAGTGGCATTGTTATGACCTAAGTAGCGGAATAAGGTCAGTAGGCGGGGCCCGAAGTCACAGAATTAGGTCAGTAGGCGGGGCCCGAAGTCGCGGAATTAGGTCAGTAGGCGGGGCCCGAAGTCGCGGAATTAGGTCAGTAGGCGGGGACCGAAGTCGCGGAATTAGGTCAGGAGGTGGGGCGTATGGATAGGTCCATGGCAGCTAAGATCGAGTCACCCTCATTTATACAACAAAGGGAGAGAACTATGGTGGATGGGTGCGTACCTTTTGAAGACGTATTTGTCTGGTAATACTCCCGCCGGCGTTTCATTTCATCTAAAAAATGATAAAAACGCAAATAAAGTGGCGTTCGATAACTTCAATAAAAGCGAACGTTTATCGACGCTCAACTCAATTCAACGCCGTCTGGCTGATATCACCGGTGGTAACGGCGGAATTTCGGTGATTTTACTTATTTATAATTCTATACGAGATTAATCGTAGCGGTCAGAAAAGCGGCAACCAAAGATAGAGACGAATGAGGACACACGAGAAGTGTGCGCTATACGAACTACGGATCGTGGAAATCGATGTTTGATAATACGAGAAGACAAACGGTTAAATATCCATAAAATAAAAAATCTTGGCAAATCAAAATAGCTAAGAAATGACAAGTTATTACAATCAGAAATGCAATCTGGGTGTTTATAGCTTGAGTACCACAGGTTGCCTATATCGTGAGTTGCGCAGCAAGACGTTTGACCACATGGCTGTCATGACATACGATATTTATGTATACTTTTCAGCGGGAAAACCCCCGATACAAATCGTGTTCCGCGAATATTAAAACATCGCGTGAATATGCACGAGATAAATAACATTCGCGATTGCGATGATTTATAAAAATAGACGCAGATCAAGCGAATAAGACGAGTGCGTGAGAACTCACTCTTGTAAAGGCCGGGTACCAGCTTGTAGACGAGATTTTGAAGGGTTTTATCGGACCTGAAATAAAACGAACGCGTGGTACACAATGGTTCATCTAAAGGGGCATTACTGGGACTATTTATTACTGAAATGTTTACTTTAATAGAAATCACGGCACATTTATATCTACGGTGAATACAAAAATATATTTAAAATATATCTATATTTAAGCAAAGCTCACCTAATGAAAAAAAAAACGGGTATGATTTATCTAAAGGATGAAATACATTTGTGTAATATATTTACATGTATTTATTAGCTTACCGTCGAATACACTCTGAATAAAAGAGAAGAAAAAGCAAGGGTATCTTACACTTTTTGAGACTAATGGAATCTATTCGTAAATGAGCTTTCACATATAATGAAATATGCTTCCTACGACTTATGGGATAAAATTAATTACGTAAATGTGTGGAATACGAATGATTCATAATTTTAAATCAATCCACGCTCTTGATAGCCCACGCATCTCATGGAAACGTCGACTTGATGTTTTATTGTTTTGCTGTTTTTATTTTCTATTTTGTAAAGCGCATGAGAGAGGAGTGCGCTTCTGACCATGCGCTATAGAAATACTTGATTACATTACATTACTTATTGCCCACCTAATCCACGATTATGTACTCCGGAAAAATAGTGGAACAGACGCTTGAGGGTGAGTTTGTGGCCATTCACAATCGTGACCATATTGACAATACACCCGTTGATCGGACAATGATTCATCAATGTGAAAGATTCATGATAGATGTGTAATCGCCTGAATAGCGATTTCCGTTGTGAGCAAGCCCGAAAAACAATTATTTAAATCCGTACACAAATAAACAAGCAGGCCCAGAAACGACTTTTACGAATTCATATAGAAATACACCGGCAGGGTGTAGACAATCAAGAATCGCATAAAGATATAAGTAGGCTCAAAAAACCGGATGAATTACGCGAACGTTGATAACGGCGTATAGCAACGGTACCTGATGTTACACAGCGGCTTGGTTTTGTGGATCATGACGTCGCAGACCGGGCAGAATTTGCTCGTTTGGAGAAATCGCACGAGGCACGTGCGACAGACTGCAACCGTGAACCGTGAGAATATAGCGCAGGGAAACATGAGGCCATGGCAACATCATCAACAATGACTAAATAAGATACAATAAAGATTGATAAATAACGCGTGTTCCATCGCGTGTATCTCAGTTCATCGAGGAGGCATTGCCATTTGGCTTTCCGAAGGTTGACATAGTTTTATTGTAAGGAGGGCTATACGTAGTTTTAGAACCTCCTTACATTCAATGACATTAATTAAATACTGAATTAATCGACTTTTATCAGTTGCTTTTATCGCTGATTGTTTTCAGTATTGCATTAACTTGTGAAGTGTTGCATTACTTTTTCTATATTTTTATTGTTAGGTATCTATTTATTTCTCTTTATTGGCATACTATAAACATGTGGGGACTTTCTGATAGTTATATAACTATATGGCAGCACTATCTAGAAAATGCAAATGTAATATTAATAATAAATTCAAGTCGAGCAATCTGACCTACCCCCTTATCATTTATAAGACAAGTGACGCATCTGCAGAAAGATTATATTGGAAACTCACATGAGTGTAGACATTCTATAATGATCGAAACTCGCACGAGTGGAGACATTTTATGACTTTTGTCTTCCGAGCCTTTCATGAGACTGGTCCGACATAGATTAATGATATGATTTCTGTGCTTTCGTCAACTTAGGTCGGCAACTCTCCCTTTGGCTGCTGTCAAGAGGTGCCGTCTTTCCACTACCAGTAGCCGTTGTTTTCGTTATGCAGGTCCTACTCTTTGG
>WURV02198347.1:0-11832 GCA_011762755.2 Epimenia babai
CGGCTTCCACGGGATTTCCGAGAACCAGGCTGGCCAAATCAAAAACCTGCGCTTGGTATTGATCCAGGATGGCTTCAAAAGCGACATTGTCGCCGGCGCGAGCAGCCTTCAGGCGATTTTCGAGATGGTCGTTCGCTGGCTGAAGGATGATGGACATATGGGTGCTCAAAGGGCCTTCCTTTGGGATGAAGGGGTGTTTCTCCTTCTGCCCATATTTACCCGACTCAAGGGGTTTCGGTTTACAAAGAATGTGGAAATAAGCATTTCTAGCATGATTGGCGATGGGGGCAAGATCATGCTGATGGCTTGAAGAAGGATGTTGGCGGTTCGCTTCCATGGTCGGGTTAGCCCCAAAAACAGAATCAGTTTGTGAGAGTCTCTTCTTTATTCAAGGAAGTGTCGCCAAAAGATGTTCGCCTAGATTGTTTGCCACCTGAGTGGTTTTTTTGCTTGATACCACTTAGCGCAATCAATCCTTCCCAAGAAAGCAGTTTGGACGGTATGGCTAACATTGCTAAAGATCAATTCCGAGCCTGAAAATTTAACAAATTCATGGCGTCATTCTCAAAAATTCCAATAGAATCTAATCATGGCAATAAGAAATAAAAAGGAAACCGCATGGAAACAAAGTCGCAAATTTGGTGACATCAAAGGTGGGCGAAAAAGGGTCAAGATGGAAGACAATATCTTCAATCGCGCCCATTCCTTGAAAGCGCCAGGGATAAATGAAGAAACGCCCATCATCATAGAAGACAATCCATCGCGAGATTTCTTTTTCCCTTTGGCGTCCAATGAGGTGGTTGAAGCACTACGAGCCCTGCCTCCAAAGGATTACGAGGCAATCACTCATATTTGGTTACGTCGCTTTACCAAGAGTGACTATGAACGCGACGAAATTCCCTTGGCACAGTTTATCTGCGGGAGTGGTGTTCGCCTTATTGTGTTATACCCATGGCCCAAGGATATGATGCTTTTTGTAGGCAAGAAAAAGCCCGACAAAAAACTTTTGAACAGTTATGCCTCTTGGACGACTGACCTTCAAAAGAAAGGAACGAATTGGATTCTATGCTGGAAGCTCAAGCCTTTGCGCCATTTCTACATTCAACATCTCCTTTACCACGAAGTAGGCCATCATGTGGACTGGTACCAAAGGCATTGGAGCCATGCTAATCGCAAAGAGGTTGAAGAATTTGCCGATCAATACGCCATTCAAAAAACAGCGACGTCTTTGCAGATATTCAACCGCCTGGAGGAAGGGTGAGGATATAGAAAATAAACATAATGATTGCAGATAGATCCTAAATTAATAGTATTGGCACGAGTGAAGTCATCGCTGCTTGACTGCTCCTTGCCAAGGGAAGCACCGACGTTCCAGCCGCCACTAAAGTGCCATTGATGAAATCTCCTCTTGTTATGTTTCTCATTGCAGCGAATCCTTATTTGGGATTGGGTGCCTAAAAAAATTTGAATGGGTTTTGAGAATCATCTTTACATAGACCAACTCCTTGATACGTGGGTTATTGGCATTCACATGGAAATAGGGTTCAAGGGGTCACAACTTTGGTTCCAATGGAAAATTAGACGAAGGAGCGCATTTTTATCGCTTTTCGATTCGAAAAATCGTTTTTGGTGCCTTTAGGAAGGCCGATGGTAGGTTGAAGGTAGATAAATAAGCCCGTCAATTGAAAGCTAGCCTAGGGGCAAAAAAGCCACTTTTCCGCTGCGGGGCTCCAAAAATATTTCGTGTCAAAATGGGCATGTTTTTATTGGAAATGCGCTAACGCTCTCCTTGAGAATTTAGTGCATTGGTTAGTTCGTGACACGTAACTTCTATCTAATTGTTTAATCGGGCATATCCAAAACCCAACCACCA
Organism: Epimenia babai; assembly: GCA_011762755.2. Lineage (NCBI taxonomy): Eukaryota > Metazoa > Mollusca > Solenogastres > Cavibelonia > Epimeniidae > Epimenia > Epimenia babai. The sequence continues at coordinate 1,874 of WURV02198347.1, forward strand.
TGAACCACGCTATGTTGTTCTGGGTTATCAGCTTTCATAGCCTCGGTTGGAAGGTGACACGATGTATCACCCTTTGTTATCAGTGGTTTGGCAGCTGCAGGTCCCAATGTCATAATCTAAGGATCTATTTGATTGAATCCTTCGCGTTTATGAATTTTCACTTCCCATATAAGCGAATTACATAATGGATTAGCTAAACTTCCAGGCACCAAGATCTTAGGTCTTAGGTTGATTACATGTCACCTTTCCCCTGGTACCACCCGCAGAAACATGATCCCGAATTGGTATTTGCCATAATGGTCCCTGCGCGATGAGGAATAATCGCACGAATCAGATAGAACACTGATTTCGGGGTCCCACTTCGAAAGCTTCAAAAGGTTGTTTGGCAAAACATTTGCTACAGGATTCACGATTAAAAATCTTTTGAAAACCTAAGTAACGTTTCAATCTGTTTTCTTAACACGTACCTTTGCCTTGTCATTTTTTGATAAAATATTTGGGGGAGATCATGCAGCGAGTTCATTGGCCTTTGTTTATAGGAGTATGGGTGTTTGTAGCTAGTTTTGCTCATGCCCAGGACAACCCAAGTTTTCAATCAGCATTGCAAGGTCAACAAGCCAAATACTTTGAAAGCTTTCAAGATCTTGAAGCCAAATGCTTGCAAGCGAAACTTGATGAACTCCTGCAAGAGGCAAAACAGCTCGTGCCTGATTCCCAAAAGTCCCCAGCTGATTACCGCATTTTGGGAACTATGTTCTTCGTTTTTGATAAAGAAGCGTCCCTGGCTTTCAACAAAAAAGCCTTTGAAACGGAGAAAAAGGATCCCAATCTGATCTTTGATTTAGCGCTGCTTTATCACGGCAGTGGCGCATATCAAAAAGCTTTGGATCACTATGGGATGCTGGAAAAGCATTTGAGTGCTCCGAACCATGCACTCTTGGCGGACTGTTATTTGAATCTAAATCTTCCCAAGCAGGCCTTGGCTGCATGGCAAAAGGCTGACTTTGGCGAGAATCATGTCGCGATCGATCGCAATATTTGGATGGTTTACGGCGATATTCACCCTTTTATGCAGCGCCAGAAACTTATCAATGCGATCCGAAAGAACGGCCCTGACCAACAGGACAAGCTGATTGAATTACTTGCATTGGGTCTCGACTGGCAAGAAAGCTGGTGGGAAGGTGGTCCCAATGCCGAGGTTTTAAACTACGATCGGAAAATGTTTGAAAAGGAAATTTCTGAAGAAAACAAGCAGGCCATGTTGACCCTGGTTGATTTAGGAACTGGGGCCCTTGATGCTGAAGACCTCGAGGCGAAACTTCATGCCGATGGGCTTCTCGTCAGGGATGGGCAGCTTCCGGCGAATAGCAAACTGGTTCGCCTATTACTAAATTTCATGGTTGAGGTTTCAGCCAAAAAGAAAAACACCATTGTAGAAAAACATTTAAAAGCATTGGAACTTCGCGCCAAAAGCCAGGGTGGTGACCATGAGGCCATGCTAATCCTGGCCAATTATTTTGCCAATCAAAATCCCGAATCCTTGAGAGAATGGAACCAACTTGGCTGGGAAAAGTATAGCGACCACAAATTTTTGGCGAGCTGGCTTATTGCAGAGCTGGATACGCTTACTCCCAATGATGAACGCCTAACCCACGCTTTAAAAACTTTCCCCGACGAGCCCATATTCTGGCAAATCAAATACACGGCGGCCAAGACTGCCAACACCTTGGAAAAGCGTGACATGCTTGCGAGTTGGGCCATGGCAGAGTTTAAGGGCCTAAAATCGTCTCCCGAACGCTATGCTCACGGCTTAAACGAAATCTTCAACATGTTGGAGAAAACATTTTAGCGGACCCACCCCAGCTTCACGAGCGACTGCGATCAAGAGATTCGCTACGCCAGCACTCAATTATCAAATATGCTGAATAAGAGAAGAAAATGAAGAAGAAAATTGGGGCAGGTACAATGTGTTTTCTCTGCGCCCTTGAATGAATCACGGACTTGAGAAGAATCCATTTTATTCAGAACCGCTCAGCTCAAAATATGGCCCCAGCATGAGTGAGGATCTTCAATGATCATCGATGAATCAGGTATTGCGAAATGGCCCATGCCATCTCTGCTGATTTTCCGAAAATCATATAGACATACGATTGAAAACCTAGACCCCCAATTGTAAAGATATAGGGGTTGTTTAAGCCTAGAATACGGCAGTTTTGGGGCTATTGGGAAGGTTGGCAAAGAAACACTGCAACAATCATTTCATCAATTCCAGCTTCAACAATTCCTATGTGCCAGGCCTCTGTGATAGCGCAAATTTGCTAACAAGGAATGATGATGGGGTATTTTCTGGATGTTTTTGACCAACTGGCAGGTTTGAAAAAATTACGACGTCCCCAGATTAGACTCATTCATCCCAAAGTGACGATTGCCCAAATCATTGAAACCAGGGTTCGCAATGAGGTGGCTTTATACAACGAAAGCGAGGCCAATTTACTTCATGGATTGGTGCAACCTTCGGCTGAAGCATCCACTGGCGACAAGATCGAGACATTCCAAAAAATCAGTGCAGATATGCAAGTTGCACGGGCTTTAAATGCTTTTGAACGCCATCGATTTTTTATGTTTTTAAACGGCAAACAAGTTGAGAGTTTGCAGACACTCGTTTCTGTTGAGACCCCTGCAGAAGTGGTATTTGTGAAACTTTTTCCGCTTGCCGGTGGCTAAAAAGCGCCCTGAGGGGAAGGCAAATGCAACAGTGAATGGCTCGCGCAAGTCTTTGACACCCTTGACCAGGATAGAACGGTTCAAAAAAGATGGGTTTTGCGCGCTTAGCGAGGAGTTTGAGTTTTGGCAAAAAAGCAAATGGCATTCAGCATATTGGCAAAAGTTTTGGCAGGGATTGAATATGAGGGTGGCGACTTTAGGGGCGCTCCTACTCTGAAATCCATCGCGGAATTTTCAGATTCCCAAAAATCGGACTTAGCGTGTCAAGCCGCAGAATTATTGGCTTTGTTAGTCCAAGAAAAAGATATTGAAAAGTGGTGCGTCGAGGGGGAGATGAAGGGTTATGCCCGCATGGGTGCGGTGCAAAGACTTGGGCATGCCGTTCACGACGTCATGCAGGTTCAATTCAGCGCCAAGGGTAGCGGTTATAACGGAATTTGGGGTAGAGAAGCCATTGTCAAACACATCTTATTGATGCTTTTGGATGATGTGTCTCAGTTAGATCAAGATGTCTTGAAATTATGTCTGTTGAGCTTTGCAAGGCCCAACAATTTCAAGCCATTTCTGCCATATGAGAAACTTTTAAGAGGTGTTGAAAACCACTTGCAAACGCATGAGGACCTCTACGAATTGATGGTTCCCTTGAAAAAGTTGGAAAAGCATTTTCAAACAGATTCTTCAAAAAATGAAGCGGGCAAGAGTTTAAGGATCTTGACAACTCAAATGGTCGAAAAATATGTTGCCGACGTCGCCTTACCGCCGCTTGAGCCAGGAGAGCTATGGGCGGATGCTTGCCTGGTCTGGTATCTCAAGCAATTGCCAGAGCGCCAGGCAAAATGGCTGGATTTCTTAACCTTTGTATCAACCTCAAAGGCCAGTAAACCATCCAAAAAATGGTTAAAGACAGCTGCCAGTTTGATGGCGGCCATTGGCGAGGATGTTTGTATTCCGCTGCTTGAATGGGTCGATTTTGTTGGCTTAGCGCCGGTCCGTAACAATAGTGCTGTAGAAGGTGACCCAGCCATGATGAACCCCTTAAATGCTGTTGTGATGAAAGGCATCGTCTGGGCTTTGACTTGCCAGCCTGAAAAGGCGGTGTTGGCGGCGTTGGGCAAGTGTGCTGATGCCTGTTTTTACAAAATCCCTCTGCATGGACCTCGGTCCGTCAAGGTGGGTAATGCATGTGTGCAAACGCTAGCCAATATAAATACGCTGGATTCCATTGCCGAACTATCCCGCTTGCAATCTCGGGTAAAGCACACCTCCATTTTAAAAACCATCAACAAAGCGCTCATACGGGCTGCGGCGCATAAAGGGCTTAGCAAGGATGAATTGGCAGAACTCGCGGTTCCTACGTTTAATCTACAACCGGATGGGATTTGCGCTGTGCAAATGGGTGATTTCAAGGCCAATCTTGAGGTCATTAATGCTCAAACCATTCATCTGACCTGGCAGCATGCCACCGGTAAAACCCAAAAAACGGTCCCCAAATCGATCAAAGAAACCATGCCCGATGAGTTAAAGGCTTTAAAACAAAAAATCAAAGACTTGAAGGCGTGTCTCGCAGCTCAAAAATACAGGATTGAGCAGCTGTTTATTAAAAATGATCAGTGGGATTATAAAACCTGGAAAACTCGCTATGTGGATCACCCGCTGATCAGCATCTACGCAAAAAGACTCATTTGGACCTTCCAAATGGAGAACCAAACCTTTGTGGCATTACTCCGAGATGGCAAATGGGTTGATCATCAAGGTAAAACACGAGTACCAGGTAAGGCCTGTAAGGTGTCCTTGTGGCATCCGGTTGAAGTGGATTCAGAGGAAGTCCGGAAATGGCGGTCCTTTGTCCAGGATCACCAAATCACTCAGCCGATCAAACAAGCCTATCGCGAAATCTATTTGCTAACTCATGCTGAACGAAGAACGCAAACTTACTCCAATCGTTTTGCTGCTCACATCCTAAAACAACATCAGTTACTGGCACTTTGCCAACAAAGAGGATGGCAGTATCGTTTAATGGGGAATTTTGACGCTTTTTATGAACCTACTCTGAACCTCCCTGGCCAAGGATTAAAAGTGACTTTAGGGATCGCGGGTGCAAGCGGTGAGGCCGATAACCTATCGGAGTCGGGTATTTTCCTCAGCGTGACTTCGGATCAAGTTAGTTTTTTGGACGCTGAAGGGCCAGAACCCTTAAACTTGGCCACCCTATCAAAGCGTGTGTTTTCAGAATGTATGCGCGATGTCGATTTATTTGTGAGTGTTTGCAGTGTTGGAAACGATCCCAACTGGGTGGATCATATTGAAGGTGGTGCTTACTATAACTACTGCCAATCGTATAACCTGGGCGAACTAAGTGAAATGGGTAAAACCAGGCGAGCTGTTCTGGAAACCTTGATCCCCCAGCTGAAAATTGCAGATCAATGTCAACTGGATGATCGGTTTCTGCATATACAAGGCCGTTTGCGAAATTACAAAATTCATATGGGTTCAGGAAATGTGTTCATGGAGCCCAATAACCAGTATCTATGTATCGTTGCAGCCAAACCAAAGACGGGATCTGCCTCAAACCAAATCTTCCTGCCATTTGAAGGTGATTCAACGTTGGCCTTGATCCTATCGAAGGCTTGGTTGCTGGCAGCCGATGAAAAAATTAAAGATCCGGTGATTCTTGAGCAAATTAACAGGCCATGAACCTCATAAGCATTGTTCCAGCATTGGAAGATTTTAAAATAGTTTGAGGGGTCGTTGGCATATATGCGCCTTTTATGGATTAGGTCTTTTGGCGTTAAACATCTTTCTCGTGAATATTGGTTAAATAAAAAGTTACCTTTAGGAACCATAAAAATGCTTAACGAACGGTTGGTGAGAGGATCAAGATGAAAGTAACCTGGCGAAAAATCTTAGCTTTTGGCGAGTGCCGATAGCTCTCACTCGGGTTTTACCTCGATTCCTTCTCCGGAGCTTGGATAGGCTTCAAAGCATCGTCTTGTATGCCAGCCTCATTAATGATGTGGACCTTCTCATGGTAATGAATTTAACAGAAACAAGTGTCCCACTTCATCCTGGCACATAGGGCTCCTTGGTCTGGTTCCCGTTTACTTTAATTCCCGACAAGACGTATGATCGTTTATGCGTTGGCGATTTGCATATGGATTATTGATCAGTGTCCTCGCGACCCTTTTACTAAGCAGGTACGCCAGCAAAGAAAACCTTGATGTCCGTTTGCCCGATGGTTTGAAGACGATGTCATTTACCGAAATCGAGCAACAACCTCCCGCGATAACAGCCGACGGGTGGTCTGACAAGATTCCGGCCAAACCGGGCACATTCTGGATTGCAAAATCAATTCAACTCGATCAACCACTCGAAAAAGGCTCGGTCCTAAAGGTCGTCGGATCCGCATCTTATGACGTTTATTGGAACGGGGAACGGATTGGCTCCAACGGTCAGTGGGGATTTAGTAAGCGGCAAGAATCAGCGGGGCTTTTTGATCGGGATTTTATCATTCCTAAGCACCTCAACAAGGCGGGTTCCCATCGCGTCATGCTAAAAGCTTCAAATTTTTATGCAACGCATTTTGCTCGGTTCCTATATCTCGACATCAAAGAAAGCCATCACCACCCCGATCTAAAACGCCGAGTCATTTTCGTTCATGTCTTAGCCGGATGTTTCGGTCTGGCCTGCGTCTTTTTTTTACTTATTTATTTAATGGTCGATAAGCATTCGTCATTTGCTTGGTTTTCCATATTGAGTTTTTTCTTTTTAAGCTTGGCGTTTACGGAATACATGAAATTCTACACCTCCTACACCTATCCGTTCCATTATGTCCGACTAGAACTCATTGCCTGGATGACGATCGCGATCGCTTACATTCTCCCCTTTTTTTTTAAGGCCCAATTTTCCATTGCTTGGCCGTCCTGGTTTGGACGGTTTTACAGCCTACTATTGATCGGGATCTACCTTCTCTACCAACAACGTTTTGATACGATGGCACGGACATTGATTTATGTGAGTTCGGCACTATCTTTCATTATTTTGGTCCAAGCGTGTCATCGTAAGCGACAGGGTTCGCTTTTCGTCACGATCGGACTGTTATGTTGGATTCCTTTCTTGGGGATTTTCTACGATATTTATCTTTTTGTTGGCTTTGGTTTCTTATCTTTGTTCGCCATCATGTCGCTGATCTTTCAACTTCGAGGAAGACGAATCGAGCAAGAACATTCTCTTCGAAGGTCGATTCGACTCGAGTTCGATTTGCTTAAAAAAAATATTCAGCCCCATTTTCTAATGAACAGCCTTGCAGTGGCCATCGAATGGGTTGAGCTCGATCCGAAAAAAGGGGTCTATTTCTTGGAACAACTCGCCGTTCTTTTGAGAAAAACCATCGACTTGAGCGAAAAAACCAGTGTTCCTTTATCTGAGGAAATCCATTGCTGCCAGTCTTATCTCGAAATCATGAAATTAAGATACCAAAGGGATTTCCAGCTTAAAACGGTCCATCTCGACCCTCATCAGCACATTCCGCCAGGCGTCTTTCTAACATTGTTGGAAAACGGAATCACACATATGGAAAGAAAAGCCAAGGAGGTTGAGTTTGTCATCGAATATCAATATGTTGGCACCTGGCATCATTTCAGATTTCTCTCTCCCTCGCCGTCTCAAATTGATAGCCCCACCATAGGCACCGGCCACCGCTACATTCGCTCGCGCCTGGAAGAAAACTATCAACAATCATGGCAATTCACCTCTCACGCCGGCGTCAAAGGATGGATAGACATCATTGCATTCCAGGAGCTCCAATGACCCATATTCTTATTATTGAGGACGAAGATACAAATGCAAAAAGACTCGAGCGCCTTTTGCTTGAAAAATTGGAAAAATCACATATCACCATCCGAAAATTTGACAACGTCAAGGACGCCTTATCATTTGGAGAGAATCATCCCGTTGATTTGGTTTTTTTGGACCTGAACCTATCCGGAAAAGACGGTTTTGATTTTCTTACCAACCAACAAAACCTCCGATTCCAGACGATTATTGTCTCGGCACACAAAAACAGAGCCATTAAGGCCTTTGAGCACAACGTCCTCGATTTCATCCCAAAACCCTTCAATCGCGAACGGTTAAAAGAGGCGCTTCGACGATTTTTCGACACGAGTTCTTCCGCGCCTAGAAGGCAATATATCGCAGTTCAGCATACTAATAAGTGGCTACCAATAAATGTTGAGAATATTATTACGATAAAGGCCACTGGCGCCTATTGTGAAATTTACACTACGCTCAGAGTCCCGCCTTATCTTTACCAAAAAAACTTGGATCAACTCATGCAAAAATTACCTCCTGAGTTCATGCGAGTGCACCGCTCTCACGCTATTGCGATTGGAAAAATTGAACAATTATTTATCAAGTCCGGTGGCAGATATTCAGTCGCTTTATATGGGTATCCCAACAACGTCCCCGTCGGCAGAACCAAAATCCAACACCTGAAAGATGAACTCAAAATATAGAATCAGGGCGGCCATCCGATAGATCACCAGCGGTCCTTTTTGAATGTTTGAATGATGTTCATCGACGAGAGATGCAGTTCATGAATTCCCAAAAACTCTCGCTCTCCTTGCGCCGTTTTTGCTCTCAAGGAGGCTACTATGCCATATCATTTCGTCACTATCCTGCTCCCATTTTTCGTCAGTGTTACTCAGGCAGATAATCAAAAATTTCGCGCTTTGTCATCTCTACAAACGGAGGCGAATACTGTCATCCACGCCGATCAGTATGCATCACAACTTGGCATTCAGGGGTATAGTCTCGCCGTAATTGATGACTATAAAATCGCGTGGACACATTCCTACGGCGTAAGTTCTTCAACGACAAAAAAAAAGGTGGATTCCGGTACGTTGTTTTCGACCGCTTCAATCAGTAAAGCGGTGACAGGTACGCTCGTCGTTTTGCTGCACGAAAAGGGGCTAATTGATCTCGATGCTCCCGTCGATGTTTACTTGAAACGTTGGAAGCTACCTCAAAGTCCTTGGCCTGATGCCAAACCAATTTCTATTCGATCCCTGTTAAGCCATACATCCGGTTTAAACCAACATGGTTTCAAAGATTTTTACCGAGGAGAACCCATCCCTTCACTCATACAGGTCCTTGAGGGGGGCGATCTGCCAGGCACCGAGCGCCTCCAATTTGTCCTCGAACCCCACACCCAGTGGAAGTATAGTGGGGGTGGTTATGTCATCGTGCAATTGGCGATCGAAGATCACATGGGTGTTCCTTTTAAATCTTTGGCTCAAAAGTACTTATTCGACCCGTTAAACCTTAAGCAATTGACCTTTTACCAACCTGGCGAATCCGAATTTCCCCAAAATTCCGCATCTGCCCACACTTTGGAGGGAATGGCATTAGGGCTTCCCATCTGCCCACAACTAACTGCCTCAGGATTGTGGGCAACACCTTCTCAGCTCGCCCTTTTTCTCATTGAAGTGCAACGCGCTGCTTCAGGAAAAAAGACGAGGGTGATAACCCAATCCATGGCGGAAACCTTCTCAACGCCTATGCTCAATTTTTATGGCTTGGGTTGGATGAGCATCGGAAGCATTGATGGGCAATGGCAGGAAGGATGGATGGGCCATGGGGGCGCCAATACAGGTACCGGCGCAGACATGCTCGGTTCGAATAAGGGGTATGGATTGGTGCTAATGGCAAATGGACCTAATCAAATTCGATTCAAATTTTTTGCGAAACTTTCCGCGAGCATTGTGAAAGCACATCAATGGCCAACGCATACGGGCTTAGGTAACCAATAGCAAACGAAACTGACTAGGGCGGCGCTGTGAAAGAACTCCCCCCACAGGTTCATGATACTTGTTCGGTTTTCGATTCTCTCGCGAAGAACGTTGCTACTTGCTTTAAAAAATCGCGCTCTTTTTAGGGCTGCAATTTCTTCCTCTCTAGGATTGCCAGGACCCGGAAAGGACCCCTTGTTGGCCTTCATTTTGAAGCTCTTGCCGCCACTTGCCGCCTAGGGTGGCTTTGATGCCCGACTCACCGCCAAGTTTCAGCGTGACTCCCGGTGGATTAGCCAAACGAACGGCTTCAATTTTGTATTCTTTTAAATATTTTCTTCTGGATACCATGACACAATTTCCAACGGTATTATCTGTCTTTTTTGATGTGCCTGCGGAACCGGGGTAAAACCCCTCAAGCCTTTTATTGAATATGTAGACAGCAAAACT
>WURV02198358.1:1004-11832 GCA_011762755.2 Epimenia babai
GCGACATCTCGCCCGCCATGAACATCTCTTTGTCGAAGGGGTCGATGCACTCGTCGACCATCTCGAGCTCGGTCAGGAGTTGTTCGTGGGCGGCCTCGCCGAGCATCTTGCGGATTTCTGGATCCTCGGGACCGGTGGTCTTCAAGCCGGCCTTGTGGGCATTGTGCTCGGAGCGCTCGTAGAGGTGAACCTCTTTAGCGCCGAGCTCGTAGACGCCCTTGAAGTCGACGCCCGATCCGATGGGCCAGGTGCGCGGGACGATGGTCATCCCGAGGACCTTCTCGACCTCGTCGACGAGATCGAGCGGATCGCGCGCGGGGCGGTCCATCTTGTTGACGACGGTGACGATCGGCAGGCCGCGCTCACGGCAGACCTTGAAGAGCTTGAGGGTCTGGGCCTCAACGCCCTTCGCGCCGTCGATGAGCATCAGTGCGCAGTCGGCGGCGACGAGGGTGCGGTAGGTGTCTTCGGAGAAGTCTTGGTGACCCGGTGTGTCGAGCAGGTTGATGCAGTTGCCGTGGTATTCGAACTGCAGCGCCGAGCTGGTGATGGAGATCCCGCGCTTTTGCTCGAGTTCCATCCAGTCGGAGGTGGCGGACGCGCCCTTGCCGGGTTTGGCCTTCACCGAGCCGGCCTTGACGATGGCGCCGCCGTAGAGGAGGAGCTTTTCCGTCAGCGTGGTCTTGCCGGCATCCGGGTGGGAGATGATGGCGAAGGTCCGGCGCCGGTCGATTTCGTGCTGGAGGTCGAAGGTGGTCATGCTCTCGAGGGCGGTTGGGGCGAACCGCGGGGCGGGGATCCTACCGCCGTCTATCGATCGATCACACAGGTGGCCTGACCGGAACGCACGGGGTGGGCCTGGCGCGGGGACAGGTCCATCACCCAGGGACCGAGGTTGCGGTCGAGGGGCAGGAAGAGGATGGTCGCGTCGGTGATTTCGTGATCCTGCCGCTCCGGGGGCTGGAAGGACTCGTCCGAGTACACGCTGCCGAGGGTGATTCGGGCTCGATCCAGGTCGAGTCGTGCCCGGTGACGCGGTGGCTTGTTGCCAGCGGGGATCGCCCCGATCAGGATGTCGCCGCGATCGACGGCCAGGGCTGTGGCGGCCCCGGTCGCGTGGCGGGCGACGCGCTGGCCGTTGGAGTAGAGGCACAGTTCCCGGCCGTCGAACACGGCGGCGAGGTGGTGCCAGCGGTTCGGTTCGAGAGGCTCGCCATAGGCGATGGGGAGGAGCTTGCCGGCCTTGGTTGTCAGAGCGAGTTCGGGGATTCCGGCGACGATGCGCAGCCGGAAGCCCCTGCCGGCGAGAAGCCCGTGGTTGTCCTTCGCATCCCGAAGACGGACGTGGCACTCGAGGGTGAGCTCTGGCAGGCTTTCCTTCGGCAGTTCGAAACGGTCCATCGGGACCCGCAGGAATCCCCGGTCGAGCTTGAGATAGCCGAGAGGAGGTGTTGGGCGCTTGGCGGTCGCGGGCGGTTTCCCGGGGATCGCGAGCTGGCGAGCCGGCAGTTGGATTCGGATCCCTGCGCCCAGGTAGTCGATCCGGGTTTCGATCTCCGGGAGGGCGAATGCAGGGTCGAGACCGTCCGCCGGATGGAAGAACCGGAACTCGACGGATCGCTTCTCACCTGGAGGGATCGTCACGTGGGTGTGATCGGGAGTGAACTGCCACCGTGGATCGGCGCTTGCGGCGGAGACGGTGACCTCGATCGGACGGTCGCAGGGATTGTCGATCGCGAGTCGATAGTCGGTGTCGACGTCGCCGCCCGTGCCGACCGTGATCGGGTTCACGGGAATGCCGTGGGACTGCGGCGCAAGCTTGCGGACATCGCTGACGGTTGCGTCGTCGAGGCGTTTGGGGTCCATGACGGTTCCGACGGGAATGGTCGTAACCTTGATCCCTTCCGGCCGCACGGTGACGAGGTTGAAGTGGTGGAGGTAGCCAGCCGCCGCCGGCAGCCGATGGTTGTAGCTGCCACCGGTCGTCGCGAGGGTGAAGTATTCGATCCCGTCGCGGACGCCGTCGTAGACCATCCGGTGGATGTGCCCGGCGAACACGGCGGTGACGTTGCCGGCGGCCGCGAGGCGCGCGTGCACCCGCTCCCAGTCATCGCCGTAGCCGGCCTTGCGCCAGCGCGGGTGGTGAAGGAAGACGAACACGTGCTCCGCACCGCTCGTGTTCTGCAAAGTCCGGTCGAGCCACGCGAACTGCTCGGGGCTCATCTTCTGATGTTCGGGGTTGCGGAAGCTGGCCCGGCGGGTGACCGGGTCGCCTTCATCCGAGTAGAGGACGATGAACGCGCTCTTCTTGTGTTGGAAGGAATACCACAGCGGCCCGAACTCTTTCTCGTAGTGCTCGGCGTTCCGATTGGTCATCGGCGCGCCCTTCTTCAAGCGCTGGTAGACGTCGTGGTTCCCCGCAACGGGGAACCAGGGCATGGCGAGGTCGTTCATGATCCCCTTGAACTCCACCGCCTGCCGCTGCCACTGCGCCGGCGCATTGTAGCCTTGGATCAAATCCCCGACGGTCATGACGAGGTCGGGATCGAGCAGGTTGGTATCCGCGACCGCCTGTTCGAGGACCTTCAACCCTGACGGCTGTCCCCCAGTGCGATCGCCGAAGATCGCGAAGAAGAAGCAGTCGTCTTCCTTGGGCAAGGGCAACAACCGTGGCTCCGGCCGATCCGTCTGGATGCGCCGCTCCCCAGCACCCGAATGCAAACACCCGCCGAGAACGAGAACGAAGAACAGGGCGATCCGCATGCCCGCGACTCTACCTGGAAGTGAACCCGGCCAATTTAGTCCCGGCCAAAATTGGCCGGCCAGTTTTGGCCGGGACTAAATTGGCCGGTTTGCATTGCCTGGGCTAGCGGTTGGGGTCTTGGCCACGGAGGACGGAGTTGCCGTCGAACGTCTCCGTGCGGTCGTAGTTCGCGGGTTGCTCCAGCAGGGTGCGGTCGAGGCGGTCGCCCTGGGAGAAGAAGTTGACCGGATTGTCCCACACGAGGGTCTCGAGGTCGGTCTCGTCGACACCTGCCTGGCGGCACTTCACCAGCGTCTTGGGCACCATCAGTGGGTCGGAGACGCCCCAGTCCGCGGCGCTGTTGATGATCACGCGCTCCACGCCGTATTCCTGCACGATCGAGGTCATCCGCGTTTCGTCCATCTTGGTGAACGGATAGATCGAGAAGCCCTGCCAGCAGCCGAGGTCGCGGGTGATCTTGATGGTCTCTTCGTTGCCGTGGTCGAGCAGCACGCGCTCCATCGGGAAGTTCGCTTCCTTGACGATGTCGATGCAGCGCTCGAAGCCCTTCTTCTTGTCGCGGTGTGGCGTGTGCACCAGCACGGGCAGGTCGTGGTTGCGCGCCAGCTCGAGCTGCGCGGCCATGAACTTCTCCTCGGTCTTGGTCTGGTCGTCGAGGCCGATTTCGCCGACGCCGACGCACGAGTCCTTCTCGCAGTAGCGCGGCAGGATGTCGAGCACGTCTTGGTTGACGCGGTCGTCGTTCGCCTCGCGAGGGTTGAGGCCCATCGTGCAGAAGTGGTGGATGCCGAACTGCTGCGCGCGGTGACGCTCCCAGCCGATCAGCGTCTCGAAGTAGTCGACGAACGTGCCGACGGACGTGCGGTTCTGGCCGAGCCAGAACGCTGGCTCGAGGATGGCGCGCACGCCAGCCAGGCTGAGCTGTTCGTAGTCGTCGGTTACCCGACTGAACATGTGGATATGTGGTTCGAAGATCAGCATCTGTGTCTAGCGAGGCTCGGCGAGGCGTTGCAGGCGTTCGGTGACGGAGGCGCGCGGTTCGCGCGGCAAACGCTCCGCGGCGAACGAGGCGGTGTCCAGGGTGGGGTCGCGTTCGCGCATCGCGAGCAGGCCGTCGGCCGCTGCTTCGCGCACGCCGTCATCGCCGTGCTCGAGACCACCGATCAGGCGCGCGCGCGCGCCGGGGCACGGCGCGAGGCCCAGCATGCGCCAGGTGTCACGCCAGACGTTGCGGCCGGCGGCTTCGCGTTCAGTCGCGAGGTCCTGCAGCATCGCCGACAGTGTTTCGTTGGCGACCGTTTCGGCGGCGAAGGCACGGTGCAGCGGCAGGTCGAGGAACGCCAGCTTGAGCAGCAGGCGATTGCAGGTGTCGGGGTCGCAGATGCCGGCAGCTACGGCGCGCGCTAGCAGGTCGCTGTCGCAGATCCCGGCTTCGAGGTGCAGCACGATGTTGGTGCGGAGCACTTCGGTCAGCAGGCGCATCGTCGCCGGGCCGAGCGGCAGGAAGGTGAGGCTGCGCAGGATCATCGCGCGCTCCTCGATGTCGCCGTGCGAGAACAGGTCCCACAGCTCGTCGTCGCTTGCCTGGCAGGTCGCCAGCACGTGCGCCGCCACCAGGTCACAGCGACGGAACGCCCCGAGGTCGAGTTCGGCGTCGCCGACCTTGTGCCGTCCGGAGCCGGCAGCTTGCTTGCCGAAACGGCGAGCGAGCCCCGGGAACACGACCGGCATGCGCGCGCGGTCGTCGGTGACTTGTTTGGCCAGTTCGGAGGCGTTTTCGGCGGCCTCGCCCAGCAGATCGTACAACTCACTCGTCGACATTCGGGCAGCACCATACCTCAGCAGCTTGGTCGCGTCATGCCGATGCCGTCGAACTGTTGTGACGGAGGTTCAGGGCATGTCGGCAGCCGCCGATCAAGTGCGTATGGAGAGCTGCGAGAATCCCGGCAACACGGGGGCTGTACGTCCGCGCGTCCTGCTCGTCGAAGATGATGATCTGGACGTAAGCATGTTCCTGCGAGCCGTAGGGCGGCGGGATCTCGCCGTTGAGGTTCAGCGCGCGCGCAACGCCGTCGAGGCTTTTGAGATGCTGCGGCTGCAGCACGAAGAAGGCCGCGAGGAGAGCATGTTGATCGTGCTCGACCTCAACATGCCGGCGATGCACGGCATCGAGTTCCTCGAACAGTTGCGCGCGGATCCCGATCTGAAGAACTCGGTCGTGATCGTCTTCTCGACGTCCAGCTCGCCGTGCGATGTGCGCAAGGCATACGAACACCACGTCGCCGGCTACCTGACCAAGGATGTGGTCGAAGATTCGACGGCGAAGCTGGTCGACTTCCTCGCGAACTACCTCGAGGCGGTGCGACTGCCGGGTATCGAGGCGTCGGTCGTCTGAGCGCGATGGCCGAGCTGACTCGCCGGGAGCTGATCCGGGGCGCTGGCGCCGCGGCCTGTGCGCTGCCAGTTGCGCGGGGGCCGTTCGTGCACATCAAACGTCGACCGCGCCTGCGCGTGCTCGGCACCCACGTCACCTTGCGCGAGGACATCCGTCGCAAGGCCGAACAGGACCTCGGCATCGACATCGAGTTTCACGCTGGTGGCGACGCCGAGGTCCTGCAGCGCGCGTCGACGCGACCGGGCGGCTTTGACGTCTTCGAGCAATGGTCGAACACGATTCGCTTGCTCTGGCAAGCGCAGGCGATCCAGGCAATCGACGTGCGCCGGATCGAGGCCTGGGGCGAGGTCAACGACCTGACCAAGGTCGGCCGCATCCATCCCGACGCGAGCTTTGGCTGCGGCGATGCGCCGCACAAGCTGTTGCACGTGCAGCCAGATGGAGAACTCGGCACGCAGGCGAGTGAACGCGTCAGCTTCCTGCCGTACGTGCACAACGTCGATTCGTTCGGGTATCGATCGGACCGCGTGCCGGAGGGCGAGCCGTACGAGACCGAGAGCTGGTCCTGGTTGCTCGATGAGCGTTGGCGCGGGCGGGTCGCGTTGGTCAACGAGCCGACGATTGGTCTGTTCGACGCGGCGCTCGCGGTGCAGGCGGCCGGCCTGATGACGTTCGGTGACATCGGCGCGATGACGCGTCGTGAAGTCGAACAGTTGTTCGACATCCTGGTCGAGAAGAAGCGCGAAGGGCAGTTCCTCGGGGTCTGGCGATCGGTGCCGCAGTCGATCGACTTCATGCAGCGTGATCAGGTCGTGATCGAGAGCATGTTCTCGCCAGCCGCCGCGGACCTGCAGGCAGGCGGCACCCCGGTGTGCTACGCGGCGCCGCGCGAAGGCTATCGCGCCTGGCACGGCGTGATGTGCTTGTCGTCGCAGGTGCCCGAAGAGACCGTTGATGCGGCCTATGCCTTCATGAACTGGTGGTTGTCGGGCTGGGCTGGCGCGTTGATGGCCAGGCTTGGCTACTACATCTCGGTTCCGGAGCGCGCGCGGCAGCACATGTCGCCGCAGGAGTGGGCGTACTACTACGAAGGAGCTGCGACGGGCGAAGATCTGCCCGGGCCAGATGGGCGGGTCGCGGTGCGACGCGGCACCTCTCGTCGCGGTGGTTCGTACGAGCGGCGGTTCTCGAACATCGCGGTCTGGAACACCGTGATGGATACCTACGAATACAGCTTGCTGCGCTGGAGCGAGTTCTTGTCGGCATGAGGCGCTGCGAACAACGCCTCGCCAAGCGAGTTGACGCATGAAGCTCGGCGGCAAGATCATGCTGGGCTTCTTGGTGGTCTTGGCGTTGCACGTCGCCGTCGCCGTGATGGCCTACGTCGGCCAGCGCCGCGCCGAGCGAGGCTTGTCGCAACTCGATGGCGCCAACCAGTTGACGCGGCGCATGCTCGAGATCGATCGTTTGGTCGGCAAGCTGCAGAGCAACGTGCAGGGCTACACGTTTTCCGGCAACCGCGGCCTCGCGCTGCGCGGCGAACGGACGCATCAGGCGCTGCGTGGCAAGTTGGAGTCGCTGCGGCGATACGCGCCGGCCGAGGAGCAGGACCATCTGCTCCAAATGCAGACGTCGTTGCTCAGCTACGCCGAGAACTTCCAGGCGGCGGTCGGGGATCGTTTGCACCGCGAGCAACTGGTGCAGCACGCGTTGCCCGAGTTGTCGACGAGGTCGGAGCGGCTGTTTTCGGTGGCTGCTTCGCAGGCTCCCGCGGACGTGTTCGAGTTGCAGGACGTCATGGCCGACCTGCTGCGCGTGCAGAACGGGGCGCACCAATACCTCGCGCAACTCGATAGCCCGGCGATGGCGCGTGCGCGAACCGCGCTAGCGGCGGCGCAGCGCAAGATCGAACGGGCGCGGCAACGTCGATGGATCGGCGATGTGATTGCAGCGCAATTGGTCGCGTTGTGCGAAGACTTCGACCAGACCTTGCTCGGCCTGGTGCAGACGACCCGCGGCTACCTTCACCTCGTTCACGTCGTGATCGCGGCGGAAGCGGAGGAGTTCTTGCGGCTTTCGGCGGCGATGCGCGAACGCGCGTTGGCGCGCGTCGAGCATCTGCAGACCTCGATCGGCGACGCGCAGCATCGCTACGAACTCTGGAGCGTGGTCGTCTCGCTGGCGACGATCGTGCTCGGCATTCTCGCCGGGGCCATCATCCGCGGCTCGGTGGTTCGTCCATTGGAGGCGATTGCGAGCACCATCCGTCGGCTGACCAACGGTGAGAGGGTGCAGATTCCGGGGCTGGAGCGTCGCGATGAAGTCGGCCAGATGGCGAACGCCGCCAAGCTGCTGCGCGACCACAGCAATGCGTTGCAGGAGCTGTCGATTCAGCGAGAGCAGGTGATCGAAGACCTGCAGCAGAGCAATCGCGACCTCGACAGCTTTGCGCATATCGCGTCGCACGACTTGAAGGCGCCATTGCGCGCGATCAATTCCTTGGTGCGGTGGTTGGAGGAAGACTGCGGCGATGCCCTGTCGCCGGTCGGGCACGAGTGCCTCGAGCACCTGGCGGTGCGCGTCGCCCGCATGGATACGTTGCTGCGCGATCTCGATGACTACGCTCGCGCTGGCCGTTTGCAGGATGACTTCGAAGTTGTGGACATCCGCGCGCTGATCGGTGAGGCGGTCGATTTCCTCGACGCGGATTCGTTTGCGGTGCGGATCCTCGGCGGCGAAGACCTGCGCTTGCGCACGTCGCCGGTGCCGCTGGCGCAGGTTCTGCGAAACCTGTTGAGCAACGCGATCAGCCACCACGATGGCGCTGCCGGTTCGATTGACATCGAGGTGTCGCGGCAGATCGACGCCGTGCGTATCGCCATCACCGACGACGGTCCCGGCATCCCGGCGAAGTTCCACGAGCGCGTCTTCCGGCCGTTCGAGACGTTGCGCCCGCGGGAGGGCACGACCAACTCCGGAGTCGGCCTCGCGATCGTGGCCAAGCTCTGTCGCCGCTATTGCGCGATGGTGCACGTTGAGTCGCCGGTCGACCAGGGGCGCGGCACCCGGTTTGTCGTGGTGTGGCCCGATGGCCAGCGGCAGCGACTCGAAAGCGGCGAGGGCGCCGTGCCTCTCGACGGTTTGGCGGATTCGGTCGGGATCTGACCGTCGCGGTTTCGAGAGGCGAAAACAGTCGCGCAGCCTGCTAGCGTGCTGCGCGATGGATTTCCCCGCCTGGGACCCGGTGCTGTTCGACATCCCGTTCCTGCCGATCGACGTTCGGTGGTACGGCATGATGTACGTGGTCGGCTTCGTCTGCGCGCAGTTCATCTTCGTGCGGCTGGCGAAGGCCGGCTTCTTCCCGGTCAAGCCGGAGATCGCGCCGGACCTGATCTTCTACTGCGTGTTTGGCGTGATGCTCGGTGGTCGGGTCGGCTACGCGTTGTTTTACGACAACTCGTTGCTCAACCCGATGCAGTTCGTGCAGGTGTGGAAGGGCGGGCTCGCGTTCCACGGGGGGCTGGCTGGTGTCGGAGTCGCAGTCTGGTTGTTCTGCCGCAAGTACAAGCTGAGCTGGGGAAGAACGGGCGACGCCTGCGCGTTGGCTGTGACGCCGGGGATCTTCGCGGTGCGCTTCGCGAACTTCATCAACGGTGAACTCTATGGTCGCGTGACCAGCTCCGACACCTGGGGCGCGATGCAGTTCCCGACCGATCCGGTCGCCTCTCGACTGTTGGGCCTGTCCAACGCGTGGTCGATGCGCGATCGCGAGTTGTGCATCCAGGTGGCCTACGGCAAGCAGAAGTTCGCCGATGTGTTGCCCTACCTGAGTGAGGTCGACGCCAATGGCCAGAAGATCGACTGGGCACAGGTCGAACCGGGGCTCGATTGGGAGGCCGTCAGTGCGCTGGTCCAGGCAAACGGCGACCACACCATCCCCTTCCGGCATCCTTCGCAGCTCTACGAGGGCTTCGGGGAAGGCCTGCTCGTCGGCCTGGTGATGCTCGCGCTCTATCTGATGACGCGCAACAAGCCGTGGCGTCCGGGGCGCTACCTGGCGATCTTCATGCTCGGGTATGCGGCCGTGCGGTTCTCGCTCGAATACGTGCGCCAACCGGATCAGCAGTTCATGGAGAACGGTACCGGCGCGGTGTTGTTCGGCATGACCATGGGGCAGACGCTGAGCGCGGGGCTGGTGGTGTGGGCGCTGTTGCTGCTGTTCTGGCCGCGTCGCGGTGATGGCGGGGAGCAAGCCGTGGCAGCGGACAAATCCGCCGCGCGGGGTGAAGAGAAGGCCTGAGCTTCGTGCCTCGGCGCTGGTTGCCGGCGCACCGAGCGGGAATAATGCGAGCCGGCGCCCCGTCCTTGGCCGGCGCCGAACCGGTCACGCTACATGCTCCGCAATCGCCTGATGTTCCTCTTGCTCCTGGTCGGAGCGCTTGGCTGCGACAACGTCGGCCGCGCATTTGACCGGGATCTCAACCCGGACGACCCGGACACCGAAGCCGGTGTCTCCAGTGTTCAGGTCGTGCCAGTCGGAGGCACGGCAGAAGAGGGGCGTCCGCGGGTGCGTGCCAGTTATCCGGAAGGGGCTGGTTGGCCGACAACCGTGCCGGTGGTCGTGGAGTTCAGTGAGAGTGTCAACGCGGATTCGCTGCTGCCGACGACGCCGACCGGCCTGGACGCCCGCATCGGGGTGCGATTGCTCGGCACCAACCAACTGCTGCCGATGCAGTATGACCTGATCGCCGAAGGGCGGCTGCTGATCATGCGCCCGCTGCAGCCGTTCACCGACAACAATGGCACGGCGATCTACGAGATCGTGCTGTTCGCGGAAGCGCGCGACGTCGACGGCGTGCGCTTTCAGGTCTCGGACGGCGAGGAGATCCTGGGCGACTTCCAGGTCAACCAGGCCGAGTCGATCACCGACGGTCGCATCCTGGCGGTGTTTCCGCGCGACAACAACCGCGAACTGCAGCGCGAAGGAGACGTCTTCGTGGTCTTCGATCGGCCAGCAAACGCGGGCACGCTGGTCGACGCCAACATCGCCGTTGCGCCGCGTGCCGGCACGGCGGTGGCTGCGACCATCGCAACGCCATTGTCGACGGTTGGTGTCAGCGACGCGCGGGTTGTGCGCATTCGACCGACTGCGCCGCTGGCTGGCGCGACCGTTCACGAACTGACCGTCACGTCCAACATCACCTTTGGCCAGGACGGCAACCTCGACTTCAACGGCGCGACGCCGTTCTCGGAGTTCACGACGGTTGCGCCGGCGGCGCCGCGCAAGGGCGGTGTCGGACTCGCCGTCGTCATGACGGTGTTGTTGCTCGTGGCTGCGGCCGGAGTCGCCTACTTCTTCCTCGGAAACCCACCGTTCTAACGCGATGTCAGAATCCACTCGAATGTCGCAGAACGACCGTCTGCGTCACGATCGCCTGCCGTTCTACAAAGAGGACGTCGATCGCATCGACAAGCTGCTCGCCGAGTTCTTGCGCCTGTCGGGCGCGAAGTGCGCGCTCTTGATCGACAAGGAAGGTCACCTGGTGACCAAGCGCGGTGAGCTGCGCACGATTGACATCGACACGATCTCGGCGCTGGTCGCTGGTTCGTTCGCTGCGACCAAGGAGATGGCGCGACTGCTCGGTGAAGAGGAGTTCACCGCCATGTTC
>WURV02198369.1:0-11831 GCA_011762755.2 Epimenia babai
ATCTGATCCGAGGGTGGACATCTACCATCTACATCTGATCTGAGGATGGACATCTACTGTCTACATCTGATCCGAGGGTGGACATCTACCGTCTACATCTGATCTGAGGGTGGACATCTACCATATACATCTGATCCGAGGGTGGACATCTACCATCTACATCTGATCCGAGGGTGGACATCTACCATTTATGTATGATTCCTTAATTACGGACACCTTTTCAAACATATTTGTGGAGCAATAAGCCAACAATAATAAAGTAAAGGACTTCAAGACAACGTTCAATATAAACCTATTAATCTCGGCAGCTTGTCTACAAGTACAAAAGGTAGACATAGAAATAATGAATGTTATGACATGCGAGATGAGATATTTCATTAAATTACCTTTTTGGTGAGGTTTCATCGCCATCATCATCATCATCATCCAGTAACTCATGACTGTACATCTCTGTTGACACGATAAATAGGCAATAAATTATTACTATATATATAGACATGTATATGTAATACTATTACATAATGATAATGACAATGACTACGATAACAATGCGATGGTAATTAGGATAGCCAATGTGGTTCGATAAATAGCTGGAGAGAAACCTATCCCCCTGATGGGACTCGAGACCACGACCCCCATATAACCAGTCTGGTGCTCTACCAACTGAGCTACAGGGACGTGATTATTCCTGTGCATTTGGGTATTTAACACCATTTTTTTAGAGTTACGATAACAATAATAATAATAACTTTTTATCCACGAAAATGCAAATTTACAATGCATGCAACAAAAAAATGAACTACATGCGAAGAAAATCTTTGGTTTGTATAAGGCCACCTATGTAATAAAATATCTGATATTTTGTGTCCATACATTAAGCTTATGTTAAAGCTTGTATACTCCCTCACTACCTACCTCGATAGAAAATGAGCAAGATTTTTGTGCTTGAATATTGAGAAAGTTTTCTCATGCAATGGTCTATTATAAAAATATATTAGGGATGTAACAGGGCAATGTTTTACGTGCGACTGACATTTAATTATAAAGTAGCACCAAAATCTCGCTTTTTAATACCTTTTTTTACTTTGATTTTGATTGCTAAAATGTTTTTAGAGTTGACGCTGTACGATGTACCAAGGGAAATAATTATCTATCATCTAAGAAGTCAAAATGCGCAATTTGAATTGTCTCCCCTACACCACACAATTAGCGAAAAATGATCAGACGACGTTAATACGCTAGAATTAAGAATAATTGGAATAATTAGAATATAATTAACATATAACATAACAATTAGGGAAGATAGACGATTAATCAATTGCTCCTGTCAGGCACCTTAATGCCAAAAAGCAGACGAAATGTTTTACATGCCTGAGATTAGAGCAATAAAGAACATTAGCTGTTACACTGACCCTCACGCTGCTAACATGGACTCATTACATGACGTAATATTACGTATTTTTGATTATTCAGACTACGTCTATTGCTGTATAACAGACATCTACACTGACCAACACAAATTGACGAACTGTCGCAATAACGATATGCGTAAACCTAATACAGATTGTAACCTTACCATTCGTAGAGACTTTGGGAAGTTTTATATCTGTTAAATTGTTATATTTCATGTATTGTATTTGGGAATCTGTGCCCATATTTTTATACTTGCACATCAGAGTTGTAATTATATCTACCATGTAATAATGCCATAACTGCGTGAGATGCACCACGGATACACCGTGAACTGTAGCTATAAGCAGTAAGATCATCATTTAATTACTTCCCTTACCCGCACTCTCGATGATGTCATGTATCATCTTGAGAGATACACGGGTCTCCGTAGACAACACGTACATCTTCTCCGCCCACGGTTTCCCACCTGGATGAATTCATTCACCTTATTTATAAAACAGCTACAGCACCATTCGCTGTTCATTTCAAGTATTTCAGGCATAATTAACATAGACAGTAGGCAGCCGCCACTAGGCAGCCGCCACTAGGCAGCCGCCACTAGGCAGTAGGCAGCACCCACTAGGCAGCAGCCAGTAGCCACTAGGCAGTAGCCACCAGGCAGTAGGCAGCAACCACTAGGCAGTAGGCAGCAACCACTAGGCAGTAGGCAGCAACCACTAGGCAGCAGCCAGTAGCCAGTAGGCAGCAGGCACTAGGCAGTAGGCAGCAGCAACTAGGCAGTAGCCACTAGGCAGCAGCCAGTAGCCACTAGGCAGTAGGCAGCAGCCACTAGGCAGTAGGCAGCAGCCACTAGGCAGTAGTCACTAGGCAGCAGCCAGCAGCCACTAGGCAGTAGGCAGCAGCCACTAGGCAGTAGGCAGCAACCACTAGGCAGTAGCCACTAAGCAACAGGCAGCAGCCACTAGGCAGTAGGCAGCAGCCACTAGGCAGCAGCCACTAGGCAGCAGGCAGTAGCCAGTAAGTGTTTTGTGTCACCATACTCACTTAAGTGTTTCACCGTCTCCTCGATCTTTGTTGCTAGCTTCTCCAGAACTCCCACGATCACTGCCATGTTTGTGCTCTCCGCACACAGCGGTTCTGCGTCACATGCAGATATAGAATACATTCAACTTATTTAACCGTAATGTGTTACAGGTTCCTAATTTCAAGAGTATAGGTAAAAACTTACTATCGAAAGTTCATTCAACACAGACATCAGCGTCTTGACAGACGCCGAGTGACGGAAGATGTCTCACCTATTTCGATGTTTGCCAGTAGATTCAACATCATCGAGGGGTTATCCCTCACAACTTGTTCAGCAAACGAGATGAGATCATGTCCTATAATGTCGACACCTGAAATTTGCCAGTGTGAAATTGGAAGAAAAATTCTATTTTCACAATAATCATAACTGTGTGGTTTTGATGACTCCCCAATTTCATTCAGTTTCAGATCAGTTCTTCCCCATAAATGTCTCAATCTCACCGCACGAAAGTATCTCAGTGATTTCACAGTCATTAATAAGTCTGCCAGAAACACAAGGCAGTCGAAAATAGTCAAACTCTCCCAAAGATCAAAGCGAGTACACTTCGGCGATCCTACTTTTACCTTCAACTCCGCTCTACTCTTTAATGCTCTCCCTCTTGATATCAAAACATCTCCAACTCTCGACATCTTCAAATCCAAACTAAAAACTCTTCTCTACACTCGTGCTTATACATAGACTTCCTGCATAGTTCTAATGTGTTTTCTTAGTTCACATTGTGTTACACATTTACATTTAATTCTTCATAATTCAAAGTAGTCATCGCCGTAAGTATGTGTATATTGTACAAGTTTATACAAGTGTAAAACCACCACTAGACATTGCAGTACTGCTCAAATTATGTGAACTTCATTACTTTATATATATTACTATATATTACTTTATTACTTATAGAAGTGTTATTAGTAATTATTTACCATTATAAATTATAAAAGTTATAACAGAAGGATGCCCTTGACGTTTCTGGTGTATAAAGGGATATTAGTGATAATTCACAGGTAGTATACGGTATTAGGGATAATCACATTGTTACGTACTTGTGTCATTGATGCCATATTTTTGCTCAACGATGTTATGGAGATAAGAGATGAAGTTGTTCAGGCCATCTATCTGGACTTTCACTTTTGACATCGCTGAACCTGTCACCATTCATGACCGTGACATCATCGACATATTATGATGTGAAGTGTACATCACGACTGAATAATAATACAAGTTTACAACACAATACACTGAAAGTATTGATAAAACAATGGTAATAGCTGTTTGTTGATAATAAAGTTTGTTGCAATGATCAATAATGGTTACATGTAAGGATGAAGTGAATTTTAGTCATTCTAACACTAAAGAGTTCAGTTTATAATCACAGATCACATTTTCTGTATCTATCGTCTCCTCATTTGGTCCCAGTATTTGAGGATGTAATACCGACCAGTCGGTGCATCGATTAATGATGCCAGGTCACGGATGGCTTGAACAAATTTAGTAGACTCTAGAGACTCCTGGCTTGATGCTTGTGTCGGTGTGCTCTGTGTGTGTATATAACGTTACGGGAAATTATTTGTGTCAATGTTATACCCTCGCATCACGATAACTCACTCATTATATACCTTTCATGACCGGTTCAAATCCTTTGTGTCAATGTTATACCCTCGCAACACAATAAGTCACTTGTTATATACCTTTATGACCGGTTCAAATCCTTTGTGTCAATGTTATACCCTCGCCTTATGATAACTCACTTGTTATATACCTTTATGACCGGTTCAAATCCTTTGTGTCAATGTTATACCCTCGCCTTACGATAACTCACTTGTTATATACCTTTCATGACCGGTTCAAATCCTTCGTGTCAATGTTATACCCTCGCCTTACGATAACTCACTTGTTATATACCTCTCATGGCCGGTTCAAATCCTTTGTGTCAATGTTATACCCTCGCCTTACGATAACTCACTTGTTATATACCTCTCATGGCCGGTTCAAATCCTCGCCAATAGCGAATGTATTTTCATCTTATATTTCTGTGGATAAGGTACTTTATCACGAGGGTTTTAGGTGACAGCCATAAGTTAACTGCTCGTGACATCGCCAGTTAATATTTACCGGAGAAACAACATTATAAGAGGCTTGCTGGCAGTTGCTACAGGCCTACCTTTCCCAGTGACTTGTTAACTATCATTGACAAGTTGCACAGGCAGCTGTGAAATACGGATCGCTGGCACACTTTACTGATGACATACATTTTCTGTGTTTCATTTTCAACTAGATATTATTTTAATATCATAATATTTCAGTACATTGATCTGAACATGAACCAGCATTGTAATTATGCCATTATCCCCATCATTAGTTTGTTTCTATAAAACATGTTACTCATGATTAAGTTAAAGCTAAACATAAATATGGTAAGTCGGTCTCTATAGAGGATGTTATCAATGAGCTCTTTCTCTAGATTATTCTTGTTAGTGTTTTCAAACCAGGCAACAGGTGAGATGAAAACAGTCAGGAACCAAAGTAACGGGCCCTTTTAATTGATTAGCAATTGTTTAGTGCCAGTGGTGCAGTGGTTAGAAGCGCTGCTTTTCATACGAGAGGTTGCGAGTTCGAACCAGCACAAACAAGGGATTTTTTCCCGCGCCTCCCACAATAGAATATGAGCAAGATTTTCATGCTTGAATATTGAGAATATTGAGAAAAATTCGTCGTGAAATGGTTTATTATAAAAGGGGGATGTAACGGGGCAATATTGTACGTGCTACTGACATTTAATTATAAAGTAGCACCAAAAACCTCGCCTTTTCCTTTTTAGCAGGAGATATCCGTGCAGCAGGAACTAAATAACATCCATCTAAAATTGTAGAATGAACCGTTTTCTAAGATATTAATTATAATAATCATAATAATATACGGTGCATTAGGTATTTGATTGTGTAGATAGCTACCAAGTACATATTACCTTGAATATATACCGTATAAGATAGATATACTAAACTTACAGGCACACCCAACGCTACAAAGCATGCCAAACAGAGAGCTTTAGCGACTTCACAACGTTTCATTTTGATATCAGTTTACGTCTTGCGTCTTGTGACTTGTGCAAATTCTGGATGATCTCGTGGCAAGAACATTGCTCGTTGCCAAATTTATATATGGTAACGCCTGCTCATAAATAACTTATCAGGATATATAATACGATGGATGACGTAAGACAGAGGGGGGACAACATCTTATCTCATCTCCATGTGTCATTTAGGTTCAGGTCCTACCGTATTCCACTTGAAATGTCGAATGATAAACTAGATTTATGGAGACATATATCGGTATAATTATTTTATAGATTCTTGAAGTTTAGTTGGATTTGCACAACACTTCACATTTATCTTGTGTTATTGACATTTAGATAAAGCTCACTGAATTATCTGAGATTCGAGCACCAGAATGTAGGTTCATTCAACTACCTTGCATGCTTTTCGACGCAAATATATGTAGATAAATTTTTAGTTTGGAAATTAAACAGTACTATTCACATTAGCTTTAATGTAATGAAATGAAATGAAATTTTATTGATTTATAGTGCCCTTTTAACACATGGCTATCAAAGACACTTTACAACTTTATGGTTGCTATGATTAACTATGATTAATCACATTCTATTGTTGATATATTTAATAATAATAATATATATAAATATATATAAAGTATACTTGTATACTTGTTAGTGAAGTTTTCAAATTCAAACACAATTCGTCAAAATAGTCTATCAGCAATGTCATTTGTTAATCTACTTTTTTACTAGTCACTGCAATCTCCAATGACACTTGAATAAGTTGAAGTACACCTTGGCTGCCCCATGCCCTAAATGTGGTCCTGATGATGAGACGTGCTTACACCTCGTTGGTAGCTGCCCAATTTACCACAAAACCTGCATAAAATATTTAGCTATACCAATGGACGGAATACATGATATAGGCAAGCTCGACCTAAAACATACTAAAAGTTATCTAAAGCACACAGACTGAATGAACTGGCAGGCGGCACTAGGACACGTTTGTAGCGAATCACCAAGTCACAGACACACGTGATAAACGATTCGTACCCGAGGGTGATCATCGTCTCCACGGCAGTCATCTCCATGGTCCGATCATGACTGGGATCGTGATGACTGCCACACACATTGACTACTTCCTCACTGATATAAACCAGAACCCTTGTAGACCCAGTCCGAGCCATCGGCCTGGTGAACAACGCGCGGTTGATCTTGTCTATTTAGAGACTATGAAATTTGAGATTTATGAAAATTTTCGGTCTGGGAAATCCATGTGGCTGCCCAGCCTTGAATTCTCACCAATCTCTATAAATTCATCTCCCCGCGGAACTTTCTTAGTTTGGATGTGTCAGAGGGATGCTTGTTATTGTCTGGTCTTTCAGGTTGCCGGTGAGTTCTGATGGCTCCAGCCACCCACTGCTCCTGGAAGCGGAGGTGATCTACAGTTTAGACTCAGGAATGACTACAGTCCTTAGGACCACCAGGAAATGCACCGATCATTTAGTGATGACTGCAGATTAATTGAGGAACCAAGACACAGGAGATCAACCGAAAGTAATGAACAAACATCATCCTATCACAAACCTTTATGCTCTTGCTTTTTAATTACCTGACATGGTATTATTCATTAGGCAAGTCTGTATAGGGCCAACAATGGCCCTATACAGCGAACCTACATTCAACGTAACTTATGCATAGAAACATACATATACTTTTTGATCTTAAAAGCCGTAATAAAATTCATACTCTTCCAAAAACCTCTGATGTATATGTAACATCGAATTTTACAACATTCTCACAACGATCCACTCCAGCAGTAGGGAATGACGTACTTGTTTACGGTCATTTAAAATAGCCAGCATGGGGTTCGGACACAATCTAGCAGCCTAACCTCTTGTCTACAATAGTATCTATAATCAGTATCAATAGTAATGTGAATTGGATTAATTTTTCTTCAGAGATAAGGGAATTTCCGCAAAAGCTTGAATCAAGAAGCCATTAATGATTAAGGCTTTTTTCATGTAGCATGAGGCTGCACAAATCATCATGGAACTGTCTAAATATACACCATTCACCAATGTTTATTCTGAAGTTGATTCATGTAACATGTAAAAGTGGTTGGACTGTAATTCACGAGTAACGCTCTTCATTGTTCTGTCGTATGCCAATGTCTAACCACACACAGCACGCCGGTTCATTAGCATTATGGACACGTCGTTGACAGCTATGGTTATCATGGCATGGGCTTGTGATCTTGACACGGGCACCGCGAAACTGTGGCACTTTGTGAGTGATAACTATTGACATTGTTGTAATCTACGGTTTGAGTAGAGGTTTATGACACAAATTCTTTAGGGTTCACATTGTGAACGGCTGTGGATAGCAAGCTCACGAGCTTCTAAAACGTGCTGACTTGGGTATAAATGCTGGGTGCAATGGACAGATATTTCACTGGCATTCCTGGAACGAAACTCTACAGGTGGAGTTGGTCTTGCAGGTGGAATTTAATCTAACTATGGAATAATTTAAGATAAAGACAAGGAGAGCGTGAAGTAGGGAAGAGCCATGAAATGACTGTTCTTGTTTAGGTGTTTAATCTAGTTGGGGCAGTTGTAGCTGGAACTGTGTTCTAGCTCTATTGTAGCTGGGTTGTTTTAGCTGTGTTTAGCTGGGCTGTTTCAGTAGTGGCCATTCTAGTTACAGTTTTTGTTTCGTTCGTACGCTTGTAACACTTTAACATGGCCGTTTGTAACTCGGTAATATAATATGTGAAATAAAAACTTGGGACATGGAAATGAATTGACTCGTTTGTGTCTATTTCGGCAACTTATTAAAACATCACAGGATGTAACAATTCTGGCCTATGCGGGAAATATTAAGGTGACATTATAGGGAAATAATAATATGAAGTATCACACGTATCGAGCGGAAAGGGTCGGTTTCATTTTGGCATCGTGGACAAGATCAGAACTTTTCAAGATATTATGAATAGCATCATAATACACAACATACACATCATGATCGCCCCCGGGCATGTTACATTAGCCTCAACTTGGAGAATAACAACGTCTTAAAAAACTCAAGTGGATCCTTAAAGTGTAACAAGGCGAGGTTTATATCGCGGATCTTTTTCATCGGATCTTGAGTAAATCATTGAGCCAATAAAACGCAATGCTTGAGACTGCAGACAAACATCTTATAGATTAAGAGTGTATGAAATGAAAGAAAGTAGATTTGATTAAAGTGTACTATTAGCTTAGCTGTCAAACACAAACACTGAATAACCAATGCCTGTAATGTTATAGTTAGTTTACTTATCTGTCTACATTATCTGCGATCATATACCGTACAATACAAAGAAGTATCAGTATAACACATACAGTAAAATATTAGGAAAAGCTATTTCATGTGAGATCAAAATGAAGACAGCGCAGAAATAATGACAAAAAATATACATTGAAACCTGCTCTAACAACCACTCGTATACAGCGACCACTCGTCTTAAGCGTATATGGACATAAAACTATAAGTGAACAAAGTACCACAAATGAATAAAGTACCACAAATGGAGAATTTCACTCTAGTTTAACTATACTATACTATTTATCTACTATGTTATGTGGGTCTAACCAGTTCAGCGACATTGTGCCAACCACAATATCTTTATGGGCTGGGTTTTCAAGGGCAAATGATCGCCATGACTCTATTGCTACATTGGGATTTATATTCCTTTTTATACAACAATAACGGACAAGAAAATTCTCTTACCTGTGCAGTTTCACTGTTAACGCTGTCATTGCTCCGGGACAGGTCTATGTTGGGGTGACGGTGGGGTTTTTATTATTCTGTATGTCCCGAGAACTCAAAATCACCCTGAAACAGATTACAGATTACACTGATTACTGTTATATAATTATAAATAATTAGTTTTATGAAAAGCTATATTCACAGTGGACACTCATCATAGTAGACATGGGAGTTACTAAAGTGGTAATACCTCTATCATTTACTGCAAAAATACATTTACTACTTGCACGCATTAATATTTACAGTTAATTGAATATACTGAGAAGATAGACTAAGCCACAGTTAACCTAACCAACACTTATAAGATGATGAAATAAGATAAAATTACTATTACTATCAATTGAACTAAAGTTTAATGTGTTAAAAACTGACTGGGGTTAGCTATGTATGTATTTATAGGCTGATTACCGAAGTAATAGTTGTGATAGGCCATCCTGGGCCCTTATACAAAGCTAGCCTATTAATGTGGTTAAGACAACAATCTGATAAGCCTCACCTATATGGGGTAGGGGAAAACACCTAGTGTGAAAAACCCGCCGAGTCTGGGCAGACAATTGACCTTTTTTCATTCACGCCACCGGTTCCAAATGTCTACACACGAACTACATATGTCGCACACTCTGTTAAGTCTATGACAGGTCCATCTTTATTTACAATGAGATGACGACATAGCGGGGAGGTAAGCAACATAGAGAGTACATATAGAGCATCTGAAGGTCAGCTTCAGTCCGGGGAAAAAGCCCCAACAGAACCACACTCAAGGGCTACCTAGACCCCCCCTATTGGCAATGGGGTTTTAAGGCGTTTTCAGCCAGAAAAACGACCCAGTGAGTATACTGGTTAGAGCGGGATTTGAAACGGGGACACCTGGATTCAAAGTCAAACGCTCTAACCACTACGCCACCTGCCCCTTCTGGGGTCGGCTATGTGTCAGTTTCGTTTAATTCATCACTTTGCATACGTAGTTATAATCCTGGCAGTCACAAGCAGGTCTATCCAAGGTGTAACAGTTCTCAAGATACAAAAGTATCTGTATGAGATGTATCATTAATAAAAGTTTGTGATTTTAGCAATAAGAGATATACCATAGAGACACGATGAAGTTGTTTTATGTATTACAATGTTACAGGAAATGCACTCATCCCCTGATTTATTTTAGAAAACTTGTACATTTCTTTTTTCACTTGGAAACTAATTTATTGTCTAAAAAATCTAAAAAATATAGCATAAATGATTCTGTGAAACCAGATCAATAGAATAGATAATATTTATTTTATCGCGAATTAAACAATATTTTCTTACATCGTCCAACCATATCGGTTTTACGCCCTATCATTAAGGAGACCAGTGTGTGTTTTTTCTGAAGGAGATTATGGACTACCTTCGGGGAAACGCCGCAAGATTCAATTAACAAGACTAACCTCATACTTCCAATTATCACGAAATGGTATTCTGATAACATACTTAAACTTAATTCTGATAAAACCACTGCTCTATTGTTACCTAACCGTATATGCTTCCATTTTGATGTGTAAAACATCAAATTCGAGTTTAAAAAAATATTCATACAAGTCGACATTGTCAGCTGAGGTTTATTGAATTCTGATGTGAGCATTTGATAATAATATTTATCAGTCTTAATGATACTCTCGCCATGTCCAATGCTCGTTCAATTTTCTGTTGCGGCATTGATAATATCAATAATAATCATATTGAATTATTGAATGTCATTGTCATGGAGTAGTATTGTTTTTCTGAATCCATGGAATATATTTTGTGGTCAAGAGGTTTAGGCCAATTTTCCTCTATGAGGTGTACAGTACGCCCATAGAGCTGTGAATGCAAATGTCATGCGATAAACATTTAATATAAAAATATGAATAACCAAACGCGATCTCTGTGGAGTCTCATTTGTACGCGGCTTATCGTCTGCATAGAATGTAAACTAATGTTGTCTGCTGTTAATGGACTGTCTATTATCCCAACTATTACAAAGAAATCGTATATTTTCCTTGGACCATAATCTTACGTCGCTCGATGTATCGTTCTAAGACTTGGTGGATATGTATGTAAATGTTGATTGGCGATTTAACTAGAGTCTAACGCAAATTCAATAAACACGGCCTACTCACGAAATGCTTCGGCGGATGAATGAGTGAGAAAACGTGAAGTACATTATGTCTATATAATGGCAAGTAGTCTATAATGATATAGATGCACACGTGTTCAAATTATAGTTATTAAATCTAGAAGTCGGCATTTAATGCGTATACGTAAATCGAGTGCGTAACAACTCCAAGACAAATCTGGCTTTTAAAGATCACTCGGTGAGATAGAACAGTAAATCCAACGCGGCAAAACTCCCTCAATTACATGCGTAACGATGTTACCCCCCCCCCACTCAATTCCATTAACGATGACCAATACTCGACCAATAATTACCATAACACTTTATATATATATATATATATATATATA
>WURV02198380.1:0-11830 GCA_011762755.2 Epimenia babai
ATTACAGCCAATCGGTTTATTTGGAAAACTTTTGTAATCTCTGCGATAATGCAAAATGTTACATTAAAAGGTATTACAGCTAATCGGTTTATTTGGAAAACTTTTGTAATCTCCGCAATAATGCAAAATGTTACATTAAAAGGTATTACAGCCAATCGGTTTATTTGGAAAACTTTTGTAATCTCTGCGATAATGCAAAATGTTACATTAAAAGGTATTACTGCCAATCGGTTTATTTGGAAAACTTTTGTTATCTCTGCGATAATGCAAAATTTTACATTAAACATTATAATTATCTTAAAGTGTATTATATGATGTGGGTTCACTGGGTTAAACAGGTTCGAAAATCTCTTGTTCGTCTGCTGCATTGGGCATTCAATGTTTTGATATGGATTTTTCAAGAAATTGACATATTCCACTTCATGAATCAATGGACTTTGAACCAGATCACCATGTACGGTGCGCTAAAAAGGCCACTTGAAAATTTTTGTAGAAAATTTGATTCCTCATTTGCTGAATGAAAATTTATCGCTTGTAATCATCCCTGTCCTTCAATACAAACTTTGTGGGTCATATTTTGATAGTTTTTTTCCAGTTCAGCCAGTTGTAAATGCATAAAGCAATGTCTCCACGGATATTGATCTTTTATATGTAAGATTTTTTCTTCGAGGAAATGTAAATTGAACGAATCTCAATTTTATCTTTAAAATCTTTTATCAAGGGACAAAGATGTTAGAAAAGAATGACAGATGGTAGATTTAAGGTAGTTGGAAAGAAATGCACAGGAAAAAGCCTATGCCCCTGATGGGTAAAGTCCCATCAGGACTAGGATATAGGTTTTTTCCTGTGCATTTCTTTCCAACTATTTATGGAACCACATTGGCTATCCTAATTACCTTCGTAGATTTAAGGTAGTAAATGTTAAATGCAATCTTTATTAAGGAACAGAGATCTTTGGAAAGAATGTCGCTCAATACAACCTTTGGGGGCGGATTTTAATTTTTTTCAGTTTAGGCAGTTGTAAATGCGTGAAGCAATGTCTCCACATATATTGATCTTTTATATTTAAGATTTTTTCTTCGAGGAAATGTCAATCAAACGAATCTCAATTTTATCTTTATCGAGGGACAAAGATGTTAAAAAGAATGGTGGATAGTAGATTTAAGGTAGTAAATGTTAATTATGTAAATATGCTAAATATCAAGTGATATTTAAATGTAAATTGGTAAGTGTAAAATGCAACATCTTAAATGTAAAGTGGGATGTGTGTAATGGTAAAGGTAAAATGGCTGGGATGTGGCAAATAATAAGTGTGATCTGGCGTATGTAAAATTGTAAATGCAACACAGTAAATATTAATTTTTCAGCGATGATTCACAGCAAGTCATTTATCCCCATCTTTAAAATAGCTAGACATTTGATATCATCTTTGATGGATGAAGCGAGCATTGAAGGTATTGTATCTACACTGAATAGCTACCATAAACAGTGAAACGCATCAGAGATCCTATATTGGTTGATATAAAACTTGCAGTCTCTAAAACTTGTATTGTATATAACCTTTACTGTTCTATAATCCTAAAAATTAATCGCTTGCTTATAAAGTTGCTCTTGCTTCCGCTCCAATGGAATTTTTAGCTCACCAGAGCTTACGCTCGGTGAGCTTTTCTGATCGGAGTTCATTTGTCGTCCGTTCGTCATCCGTTCGTCCTATGTTAACATTTTCTTTGAAAAATCTTTTTCTCTAGAAGGTTTAGCCATTTGGCAGATATTGTCCTTGGTTTGGTCTCATCTAGATTTGTTAATAGTATCGCCCTCACAGTAGTGGGGACTTATGTCGATGTTTGTATATCTTGAGTAAAAAATTTTATTCTCAAGAACGGCTTATCGCAGAGCTCTGCCATTTTGCAGATATTGTCATTGAGCTGGTGTCTTTTAAATTTATTCATAGCATCGTCCTCATGCAAAGGGAGGTAATGTCTGTACGTTTTATTTAAAAATTTCCTCCAGAACCACTTACTGCAGAGGTCTGCTATTTGGCAAATATTGAGCGTAGGTTGGTTACTTCTAGATTTGGTAATGATATTGTCCTGGCAGAATGAGGAAGTAACTTGTGTTGGTGTTTGTATTTTTATTGGAAAAATCTTCTCGGAAACCTTTCTGATTTGTTCAGCATCTCGTCATGGGAACAAAGGAGGGTGATTTTTATCAACTTCTTTTATTTGAAAATCTATCCCCATGTCCGCTTAGTGCAAAGGTCTGCCATTTTGCAGATATTGTCTGTGTAGGTCTCATCCAGATTTATATAGGTCATCTGGAGGCAAATCAATGTGATTCCAGTCAGGGTTAATCCACAAATCTATTTTCTCGTTTTGGTATGTTAGTGGGTATTTTCAGATCTCTTTGACTTCTTGTTTTTGATGTCAGGCAGTCTTCTAGTTGTCTTATCGTTATATCAAGATGGCCTCATCATTGGCCTCTTGTTTTCTCTTTTTTCTGGCGAGCGTCTTGAGGCATCTTCGGCCTCTTGTTAATATTTTCACAATAGTGCTGACAAATTGTGCAATTTTTACATTTTGTCACTACTAAAACCCAATGTACATACTTTTCAGTAATAGCGTTAATGGTTAACAATGGTTAATGTTTTAGTGTCAGTAAACCACTCCTCCCATACACACACGTACATCCCTGCTATTTACTTTGTTGCTTTGTTACATCATTTCATGTGTACAACAACAACATTACCTATAGTGACTGTGGCTATTTCATGTTGAGCTTATATTATACAACGATATTGTGCATTATTTACGCAACAATTATTAATTTGGTGAAATATCTTCTGTGATTACATAATTGATTCGTTTGTAATTGTTTTTGTATATAGTGAGGCATATGTGGAATAAAATATCTATAAATATGGTATAATCAGATTTCAACCTTTGTTTCATAACTTGACTTGGTTTTTTTTGTATACAAAATAAAGGGGATAGCCTGCAAAAACCTCTCCCAGGCTACAAATATACGATCAGTCAGTGCTGATGACCGTTTCTGTAGACATCATCCAGACAGAGCGAGACCTCACATTCTGCTAGTGTATCGTGAACTGGGAGGCGCGTCTGTAAACATCATCCAGACAGAGCGAGACCTCACAATCTGTTAGTGTATCGTGAACTGAGAGACGCGTCTGTAGACATCATCCAGACAGAGCGAGACCTCACATTCTGCTAGTGTATCGTGAACTGGGAGGCGCGTCTGTAGACATCATCCAGACAGAGCGAGACCTCACATTCTGCCAGTGTATCGTGAACTGGGAGGCGCGTCTGTAGACATCATCCAGACAGAGCGAGACCTCACATTCTGCTAGTGTATCGTGAATTGGGAGGCGCGTCTGTAGACATCATCCAGACAGAGCGAGACCTCACATTCTCCTAAGGTATCGTGGTCACTGATCCACACACTTGACCGCTCGGTCCTTTGGTGTAGATTAACTACGATGTCAGCAACCACGAAACAGAGCCACTCGGGAAATGTGGTGCATACTAGTAAATAATTCATATAATATACACGCTAAACAGTCGTACAAGAAGTGCTGTACATTAATCAGACAATTTAGTACACAGAGAAAACAAATAAGACAGTAAAAAAGACCAAAATAAATTCCTGTATATGTAAATTTTTCAGCAAATGTATATAATATATATTGTCCAGTCATTATATACATATAGCAATATTTTTTAGAGTAAATAAATTTAAAGCCCATCTATACAATAATTCTTCTATAGTAATTTATCGGAAATTCGTTGGGGATACACCAATTTATCAGATCTGCATAAAATTATCTGGAATAATAGAAGGAAGATGGAATTCTCGCGCGAATCTCTCTGGGGTAAAGCCGTTCTGGAATACATGTCATATTTTTTACAATATCCAACAAGTGACAAATGCACTGATAAACCTTGCCGCTGGTGGGGTCTGCACTCATGACCTCCAAATAACCAGTCTGGTGCGCAGGAGCTACTCCTTAGAAAGCCAGAGTGGTTATCTCATGGTGGGGTAAGGAAGAAGCTAAGTTTATGTCTCTGCATTTCTCTCGTTATCTGTTACTTGTGATCCACTAGTGTTATGCCCCCCTCTATTAACGTCGAAGCGTTAACAGTAAAAGAATGGGGGAAAAATTCCCTGTCCCTGAATATCTGTATAACTAATCCAGTGCTCCAGAGACGTAGCTGAAATTTTAGTGAGACGAAAATCATAAACTACGCTACAAAGATTCAGCTATACATGACTTGACGACGTTGAGAGTGGTTGAAAATGGAAGAGTCATATATATAACCTCGCCTTTTACCTATAGCTCGTCGACATCGGCTTCTATTTACGTGTTAAACATTCGTATTGTGAACTAGAAAGCATGTGGAAAGCGCAAACCTCTGCCACGGCATCTCATAATGTAGTCACACCATTTGACGGTACTCAAAATGTCATGGAAATATTAGGCATCAGTGGTTGTAAATCTTTGCTACGCCATGCACAATATTCATCTTGCAGTAATGCCCGGAAATTTGACTGAGGAAAACCTTTCCAAAAACGATATAAGTAACAGAACGTAGGTAATTTTATTTAATCTAATTACAATGCTATGTTATATCCGGACGGCATCTTTGAGATTCACGATGAAGCTGTACAGGATCCTGTTATGTCGCTGAAACTCCAACTGCCATGCCATAATTACGATGTCAATCGTCACCAGTTATCTCAATCTCATTATCTGCCATCTCGTGCAATCGCGCATGGCGTGCAACGTACGTTTAGTCGTCTTTGATGGTGTAAGTCTTGAGGAGATGTCTTGGGCGATCCGTCTACAAAAATCAGGTGACGCGAGTTATCCACACAAAAAGAACGAACCTGCCTGCAACATAACGCGCTTTGATTCTCATCTAAATATTTTGCTAAATTTTAATTTTTTGAGGCCTAACGACTAGATGTGAAGCGGATACCCAGTTGGTAAATGTGCTGGACTTCGACTTCGAAGGTCCTCGGTTTGAAACCACCCAACGTTCCGTTTTCTCTGATGATCCTCAGCAAGTCACTTATCCCCGATTGCTGGAGTAAACCCCTGGACAGACACTTGATATCTTTCATGAGGTAACGGATTAACATGACCAAGTAACTGAAGTATAATTTGGCTAGGTAAAGGGTTAAGCCCAGTAACTCCAGTGTAATCTAGCTAGGCAAAGGGTTAACAGGGTCTGGTAACTACAGTATAATATAGCTAGGTAAAGGGTTAACACTGCCCAGTAACTACAGTATAATTTACATAGGTAGAGGGTTAACATGGCCCTGTAATTATTATCGTACAATTTAGCTAGGTAGAGGGTTAACATGGCCCAGGAACTACAGTATAATTTAGCTAGGTAAAGGGTTAACATGGCCCAGGAACTACAGTATAATTTAGCTAGGTAGAGGGTTAACATGACCCAGAAACTAAAGTGTAATCTAGCTACATGAAGGGTTAACATGACC
The DNA here is from genome assembly GCA_011762755.2 of Epimenia babai. Lineage (NCBI taxonomy): Eukaryota > Metazoa > Mollusca > Solenogastres > Cavibelonia > Epimeniidae > Epimenia > Epimenia babai. Next base: position 5,521 of record WURV02198380.1, read on the forward strand.
CAGTAATTATAGTATAATTTAGCTAGGTAGAGGGTTAACATGTGCCAGTAACTACAGTATAATTTTGCCAGGTAAAGGGTTAACGTTGTGCACCACACGGGTTAATCTCGGCCAATTCTGGAGGATCTAGCGGATGGTTGATTAAAACGAACGTCGTAGCCGCGTAGAACAGCGATATGGAAAGCGAGGAGTTGTATCGGGATAATCGTGAGTAGACCCTGAAGACAGTCGACCGTGTGGGGCACCGAGAGACACTGGTAGGCCATCTGCTGGGTGTCGACGTCGCCCTCGTTACAAATCACGATCGGCCGACCCTGTGTAGTGATATTTCAGTCGTTGTAAAGCTGTCAGTGACACGATTTATTAAACGGGTTAACATGGGGTCGCTGCCAGTCGAGTAATTGCCGTAAGAGATCAGTGTATCTCTACAAATCTGTAGAGCTTAATGAATAGCGACCTGCTGACATCAAGGTTCATCTATCACCTGACTTCAGGGACTGTACCATGTACTAAACTGATTTCTATTTCTAATCCGTGTCCATTTGGCACTGATTTTTCTTTTGTCAATATTTATTCGCTGCTGTTTCTTATGATTGTATATAATATATATATATATATGGTACATATAACAGTAGATAATATATATATATATAGCGACGGTACATATAACTGTATATAATATGCATACATACGGTACATATAACTGTATATAATATATACACATTCGGTACATAGAACTGTATATAATTGAAAATAATTTAGATATAAGTAGATTGTCATATTCCAGACATACGCATTTTAGAGATTTCATCCATGATGTTACAGCTTTTTTTAACGCGCTTATAGCGAGGCTATTAGGTGAACATTAACCAATAAAATTTCATTTTATTCCATTTAATAATGGATTGAATGGAGGGTATATCCATCTATATTACGCCCAAAAATAACTACCTGGAGGCTGGCATCAAATCGCTCGTGTCTGATGACACGTATTGCCGTGTGTATTGCAATGAACGAGTATATTGCCCCCAATGTTCCGTTATTTTTCTCATTGTGACACTTGTCCGAGTACGTTTCCTAATGACTGCAGTAGCCAGTAGTAGCCAGTCCTGACCCCACACAGATACTGCATTAATAACCAAAAAATTATATCTTCAAGCAGAAAGCAGAACCACTTATAATGACGTCCTTCGTTAATAATCGTGCGGCAAAAACGAACAACACTTACGTGGCGAGCTTTGATTTGCTGCAACGCATTGAGGCATTTCTGAAATTATTATATACAATAGTCAGTTCTCACTGGCATGCAGCCCTAACTCCTTCATTGCAGACTTATTCCGATTATAAACAGACAAAGTTTTAAGTTCAGGTGTTTATTATTGATGGTCAAAACTACGAATGACTATAGCATTAATTATGATAGCTGTATGTAGCATGAATTGGTTTTAATATCACATATGGACATAGTCGGTTGGAGTCTTGGCATCTTTTGGAGTCTAATGGCATCTGTTGAGAGTCTATTGGCATCTTTTGGGAGTCTAATGGCATCTGTTGGGGGTGTATTTGCATCAGTTGGGAGTCTAATGGCATCTGTTGAGAATCTATTGGCATCTTTTGGGAGTCTAATGGCATCTGTTGGGAGTGTATTTTGCATCTGTTGGCAGTCTAATGGCATCTGTTGAGAACCTATTGGCATCTTTTAGAAGTCTAATGGCATCTGTTGGGAGTGTATTTGCATCTGTTGGGAGTGTATTTGCATCTGTTGGCAGTCTAATGGCATCTGTTGAGAATCTATAGGCATCTTTAGGGAGTCTAATGGCATTTGTCGGGAGTCTATTGGCATCTGTTGAGTCTAAGGCATCTGTTTGGAGTCTGTTGCCATATTTTGGGGGGTCTGTTAGCGTCTGTTAATAATGTGTTGAGAGTCTGTTTGGGTCACTTGGAGTCTTGTAGGGTCTGCTAAGGGTATTATCCACATGAGATACATCAAATATCAGGAGGATTTAACTGACGAAAAAAAGGACAAGGGATAGCTTGCTAAGCTCAGTATGTAGATGATATGAAGCACAAGGAGGTTGGATGCCAAGCAATAGTGTCGTATTCCTGTTGTTACGTCAGACAAGGTAATTAATCCCATGTGGTCTGGTCAACTTAGCCATAACTACTGTACCAGTTGAAGAGAAATGCACAGAAAAAAACCTATACATCTGATGGGAAGGTTTTTTTCTGTGCATTCCCTACAGCTATTCATAGAATCACACTGGCTACCCTCATCACCATGACTACCAGTGAAACTCATCGGTGGCAACATGACGAGTAAAAATCTGAACGCGGCTAAACCATGTACTGTTACCATTTAATATGATGAATGAATCGATGTAAAAACAGTAAATACTATAGTTAAAGACGCAATGATTTTTGGTTATGAGCGAGCTGGTTCATACTGACTGGGTAAACATGGTCTCTGGTCACAATCATCATGACAGGCATGTCTTTGTCTACCAGAGCCAGAGGTCCGTGCTTCAGTTCACCGGCCAGAATTCCCTCAGAGTGCATGTACGTCAACTCCTTCACTTTCTGCACCGCAAACACGACACGTGACAGATCTATAAAACCTTCACCGTGACCCTGTTTACCAGAGCCAATGGTCCATGTTTCGCTACTAATTCCCTCAGAATGCATGTACGTCAACTCCTTCACTTTCTGCACCGCAAACACAACAAGTGACAGATCTATAAAACCTTCACCGTGACCCTGTTTACCAGAGCCAATGGTCCATGCTTCGCTATTAATGTCACGTGACACTAGACCGCCGACCAATGAAAATAAAGTCTCAAAATTTAGATAATTTAAACATAAATACTCCACAATATTAAGATTATTTTCGTATTGAATACGAAATGAAGAAGGAAAGAAGGATTTCAGCAGCATAAACAGGAACATGGATATTGACTGATGCATGTCAAGAATAGGAAAATATCTGGGCTCACATTGCCATGACATCTGCCACACAGTTCAAGAGTTCTACTTGTTACCAGCGTATCAAATTGGTTTTGTGTATGTAACAATATACAGCTAATAAAACATGTAATACTCACTCAATTGCTAAATATACAACTATAAAAAGGGAAATAAAATTTATCGTACGGAGATAAATGGTTTACAAAATGCTTTATTGCGGTGAGGTAACGTCTAAACCCTCTCCACACGAGCCATTCAGGACAAATTTTAGACGATAAAAAGCTTACTATTAACCATCTTCTCTGTAGAGGTCAAAAATGCTATTAATACAGTAATGTAATACACAGGCACTAGTGGTCGAAGGGTTAAACGTAGAGAATGCATCACATACTAGAGCGCCCTCAAGACAAGACGCGAAGTTGTAGCCCCGTCCCATGATGAGAAGACTGCGCTGCTTGTGTAGTTCTTGCGCCAACGTGTGTATCTTCTCGTTCATCAGCAGTACCTCACTGATTTGATCTGCGATGGTCGGGATAGAGGACAGAAATACACGCGGTATGTATTACTTATGTTGGTATTTATGCATTAGGGGGCGGTCAGCGTATTGGTTAATTAAATCATTAGAATTGAAGCTAAAACATCCTGCTTGGATCTTTCACCGAACCGGTATACCGCACACGACATTTATCAAGCAAAAGGCGCCTTAAACCCTGTTTGACCGTGACGTCCACGAGGCTCTGAGTAGCCCCTGCGGTCTGAGGTGTGAGTAGACCCGCACGCCTCTCAGCTCTGTCGTGACCCCATTCAAGATTTACTCGAGTTTGCAAGTTTTATCGGTGTTTTTCTCAACACTACTAATAAACGGAGCTAATCTGTTCGTTATAACGACCACGGCACACTCGAACTAACTTTGTGAGAGGCTGGCGAGCGTCTAGACCACACGTTAATGTTATCCTATTGCAACATATACGCATACCGTGCATGTAGGTATGTATGAAAAAATTACACGACGGGTTGCGCGTGCCTGCGAACAGTCTACGAATCTGTTATAGATGAGTATACACAGCACGAGATACGTAGCAGAAAGGTAAGAGCCATCAGACCCGGTATATAATCGGCCCCAGTCAGACCCGGTATATAATCGGCCCCAGTCAGACCCGGTATATAATCGGCCCCAGTCAGACCCGGTATATAATAGGCCCCAGTCAGACCCGGTATATAATAGGCCCCAGTCAGACCCGGCATATCATCGGCCCCAGTCAGGCCCGGCATATAATCGGCCCCAGTCAGACCCGGTGTATATAATCGGCCCCAGTCAGACCCGGTGTATATAATCGGCCCCAGTCAGACCCGGTGTATATAATCGACCCCAGTCAGACCCGGTGTATATAATCGACCCCAGTCAGACCCGGTGTATATAATCGGCCCCAGTCAGACCCGGTGTAAATAATCGGCCCCAGTCAGACCCGGTATATAATCGCCCCCAGTCAGACCCGGTATATAATCGGCCCCATTCAGACCCGGGATATCACCGGCCTCGGATACACAGCCACCGACCTGGGATGCGTCGCAGGCCTTGGATGATCTCAGCCCGGCGGTCCGCGAGGGAGATGCGATCCTCCGTCAGGGTCAGGCCGAGCAAGATCAGAGCGACGATCTGACTCGTGTACGCCTAAAAAATAATCTCACTATCATGGGATATTTGGGTACCACATCAACTATTGCGAGACATACTCCTCAATAAGGCCAGCCACATGACGAGGGCATTTTTTGTAGCGGCGAGATCGTTGGACTTGAATCCACAAGAACATACATCATGTCCTGCTCTAGCCAGTACACTACCTTTCTTGTTGATGAACGAAAAATGCCTGAAACCCCATCTGCCCATGGAGGGGGAAGGGGGGGATGGGGTCTGGTTAACCATTGCAGTGTGGTTGTGTAATGACTTTCCTCTGGTCTTCGAATGCTTTCTGGATCATCTACCCCTTTGTTATCTCGACTTCCTATTGTAAATAATAACTATTTATAACAGATTTAGCGGAAGTGTGCGACATATCCAAGCTGTAGGCAGGTATTTGGAAACAGTGGCATGATTGGACGAAGCTCAATTGTCTGCCCAGACTCGGTGGTTTGTTCACTAGTGTTATTCCCACACTTATAGGTCGCTTCAGTGAATCGACGTTCACCGATGAAGAGACAAAAGCATGGAAATGGGAAAGAATTTACAAGATCAGAAGGACGATTATAACCCTAAGACGAGTTACAGCAGACGCTACCACTAGTATATAGTACATGTATGATTCATGTAACCCATCACATGTCAGCAGTGAAAGAGTTAAGCTTGCAACAATTTGGCTGTATTGCGCGTTTGCTAGTCGAACGGAAATGTGCCATGCCCGCTCATCTCAGTGCTAGCCACACCCACTGACCTCCGTACCAGCCACTGATGACCCAAGTACGGGCCACGCCAACTCACCTTGGTGCTAGCCACACTCACTGACCTCCGTACCAGCCACTGATGACCCAAGTACGGGCCACGCCCACTCACCTTGGTGCTAGCCACACCCACTGACCTCCGTACTAGCCACTGATGACCCAAGTACGGGCCACGCCCACTCACCTTGTTGTTAGCCACACCCACTGACCTCCGTACTAGCCACTGATGACCCAAGTACAGGCCACATCCACTCACCTTGGTGCTAGCCACGCCCACTTCTGTACCGGCGTTAATGTGTATGCCGCAGTGCGACTCGCGGGAGATGCTGCTACCCACCGTGTTGGTTACCCCGACGATGAGCGCGCCCCTTCGCGCGCAGTCCCGCAGAGCCAGGAGTGTATCAGCAGTCTCGCCTACGCACCACGCAGATGGATGAAGTTGAGAGCGACATTTTAAAGAATATATTGCAAATTGAAGCCACTGTAAATTAATACCTGGCAGGAGTAAATATACAATCGAGAAGAAAAATTGCGAGGGGACAAGCTGCATAAGTGGCTTTATAGTGTGCTATTTAACTGCTACTGTAAACTTTCTTTTACTTATTACTTTTACTAAGAGCCTATATTATTCAGCTTGCTTAGACCAGCTGGTGTCGTTTAAAAGAGAAGGGACTGCCTCTGAGCATTGGGTAGCTTTTTCTTGTTTTATTATTATTTTTAATAAATAATTTTTGGGGGCAGTTGGCGTAGTGGTTAGAGCGCTTGACTTTGGCTCCAGGGGTCCCTGGTTCAAACCCCGCTCTAACCAGTATACTAACTGTGGCGTTTTTCGGGCCGAAAGCGCCTTAAACCCCATTGCCCATGGGGGTCTGGGTATCCCTTGCAGTGTGGTTCTGTTAGGGATTTTTCCCTC
>WURV02198391.1:0-11829 GCA_011762755.2 Epimenia babai
GCCAGTGGTGTAGTGGTTAGAAGCGCTGCCTTTCATGCGAGAGGTTGCGAGTTCGAACCGGCACATACCAGGGATTTATGCCCACGCCTTCCACGATAGGAAATGAGCAAGATTTGCGTGCTTGAATATTGAGAAAGATTCGTCGTGAAATAGTTTATTATAAAAATATATTAGGGATGTAACGGGGCAATGTACGTCCGACTGATATTTATCTACAATTAGTGCCAAAACCGCGCCTTTTCCCTTTTTTCTTTGCTTTCGGTAGAGATTTAACAGTCATTATTCGAGTGGCTTCGTTGTTGAGCTATAACTATAGACCAAATTATTACTGTACGATAACACCACCTTGTGTTCGGCGATTGCTATTGCGACAACTTTGGTGTGCGGTAGTTACTATCGCTAATCACTAAAACGGAGAATACATCGACAAAAGGAACATCAATGGCTAACAACGCACGTACGAGCAAATCTAACAGGCAAGAAGAAAAGAATGTGAACAACCTGTCGGCGTTATGTAAGCAAATTGACAATGTACGAAGTGCTATTGAAAACATGTTTGCGGATATACCATCAATGAAAGAAAATCTTGCGTCAATACCTGCATTGCTTTCACAAATCTACAAGTTTGTAGTGACTATCAAATTTGGCGATGACAAGATCGCGGAACTCAAAGCGCGGCTGGATGATCTTGATTAATAATGGAAGAAAAAACTACAATAGGAACCGCCCAAAGTACGAACGAAATGAATATCAACGATGTTGTTAATTTTCTCAAAGACAAGGTACGTGCGCAAGTCTCTGAAAATGATATAAGCACTGTCCATTTTCTTCCAGGTAACAGACAAATCAATGATAAAATAACGAAGAGCTTCATCCTGCGCTTCGCGAAGCGATGTACCATCGACGGCGTGCTGGAGCACCGCAAAAACCTCAAGGGACGGAGAATTTACATCCGCGAACATTTGTCAAAGAACAGCGAAATAGCGAAAGAAGCACGGGAATTGCATAAAGCTGGAAAGATCACTAGCACATGGATAGGGACCGGCCAGGTGATGATCAAAGTGGGAGACGAACGTAATTGTAAATTTAACGCGATAAAGTCACTGGCAGATTTCACAAGCCACGGACTCTGCTGACGGTCTGCCAGTAGTCTGGACAAACAGGACGACCCACGCACAACCCCACATGCCTCTCACACGTCTCTAAACTGCAGCGTAACGGATATTTTTCCTTTCCATTTACTTGCATTATGTTCCCCACTCATCTGTCATCTCTTTGTTCCCTTTACAGACCAACTATGGCAGTGCAATCACACCGTGAGTGTAGCATTTGTGATAAACATGTTACCTGTTATCATGTCAAATGTACCAATCGTCATAGGAAAGAAAGAATCATTTGAAATGCACAGACCACGTCATCCGCTGCGAATCAGGACTATGATAAAAATGGTTGGTTTTGTGTGAAATGTTTATCTGATATTTTAGTATTCTCATCCTTGTGTGGTGAAGGATTCATCTATTATTTGAGTGATATTGTGGAGATATAAAAGGAAACTCACTAATGAATCTATGGATGAACTGAAGACTGCCCTAGCTGGCAGCCAGTACTATCCAACACCGACCCAAATAACGCTTACCGATTGTTTTATAAAGATTTTGATCCCGTTCTCAATAAGATAAACCCTAGATCATTTATAGAATCAAAAATGCTTGCAGTAAAAAACAAGTGCTACATAAGAAATTCCTATCAAGTCCTTCTAGCGTTGATGAAAATAGATATAAAAAATCTAAGATCAACTTAACAGCGATTATACGAAGGGCATAAAAATATGGCTACTCCAAGAAAGTGCTGAATGTCAAAGATAATATTAAATGAATGTGGCGTGCTTTATACATTCTTGTAAAAAATTATACCTCGATAAGCTTGAAAGAATTCAGAGATAACAGGTACGTTGGTATTGAAAATCAATGGTGAAAATATTGAACAAGTTGCATCCGCCAGATATCTGTGAGTAGTTATAGACGAAAAACTGTCATAGGAACCCACGTAAAATATTTGGGTAAAAAGATAGCCAAAAACTTTCTTATCTAATTTCTATATTTCTTTTTTTCTATCTATCTTATTTCTATATCTCTTATATATCGTTGCAAATATATGTTGCCCGCTGCTGATCTAAAAATGCTATATGCAACATCGATTATTCCGTACCTTCGTTATGGCTCTAAAAATTGAGGAAACACATATCAACGAGAAATTCATAGTCTTTATTTTACGAAAAATATTGATTTTATCGAATATAAACATGTATTATACGATAGAAGACATACTTTAATCCTTTACCTGTAAATATTAAGTCTTTTTGTACGGAAATGCAACGAACACGGTCACGAATTGAGAACATGCCATTTGGAAACGAAGTTTGTAAAAATTACTGAAATGAGTTTATGTATTTCGATTATTGGTGTTAAATTGTGGAATGCTATTGATGTAAATATAAAGTATTCAAATCGATTAAAAACATTAGCAGAAATAAGTATCACTTTCTTTCACGCTATCAAAAATGAGTTGTGTATGGTTTGCTTTCAAATTAATATGGTTGAGTTACTCAACAACATTTCGATGTGTGTAGTGTTTATTATTTTTCGTATTTTTAATTGGTGAAATTTAATAATTTGTTTGTATTTATCGACTATGGGTGCATCAAATTATTATTTTTTCTGTTATTTTAAACAAATTAATAGGTAATGTCTTTATCATAATGATTTAGAGATTTTTTAGTACTTGCAAGAGAGGAACATTGTCTAGATCTCCACGACTGACCAACTGAAGTATAAAATTTACGAATATTTCACATTATTACAATTTCTTTTCATCTATAATTGACGAAAGACAGGGAACGCAAACAATACGTTTATTATAACTTCTCGCGTTTCCTTTCAACAAACATTCTTTAGTCTACATTTGGAATTCTCTATGCACTTATATGAGACCACATTATAATAAGTTAATATTGCTAAGTACATATTTCACGACAGATAATTTCAGTATATGCCTTAGTTGTGTGCATTGTATTGTAAATATTGTTTTGTAAATAACGTAATTGTCTCTATGTTGAATAAATAAATACATACAAATACAAATGTCTGTCACAGGCGTCAGCAAGCGTATCCCATTTTTAATTGAAGGATCGCCATCGATGGACTCGAAATTCCGGAAGATGCTATTGTTCGCTTCTCAGATCTAGCCAGTATCGTGCCCGCAGGCCCTTTTGGCCAAAAGCCCCTTGATCTGATGAGGCTGTATAGCCCAGACCGAGGCAACTAGAAAAAAATTAGGCTCGAAAGTTGAACTTTTATATCTTTCGTATTGAAAGCGAAAGACATTATTTTCATTTATCGCAGGGTATTCGAGATATATTCTGACGGGTACAATTTCCGGTCATGCCTAAGTCAATATTGGAAATTGGAAATTCTTGACAAGGGATAATTCTTAGATCGGCTTCTACGGCAGTTGGAAACCTCTACGGCTATTTTGATGTAAAGTGTGTTAGACAGCGTTGCTAATAGTGCACTGTAGAATCAAATATATTTCATTTTCATTTCATATATTTTGTCACAGTATATCTGCCGTTCGGTTGCTTGTGTTTTTCGAGCAAATCTTTCTTATACGATACTAGTCACCCAAATGTGTCTAGAAATACGTAATATAAAAAATACGCACTAATAATGGGCAACACCTTTCATACTATAATTCAACGGGTGATCAGCATAGTGTTTATGCGAAAGCTTACGATTAATGAAACTAGCTAGTTGATTGCCCCTCGCCTCTTAGGTTACTGTCAAGTATCCTAGAGTGGTGGCCCCCGCGCATACGTACAATCAAAGCACAGCAATATTTATAGTCATTAAAGGGACGCCTACAATGGGTTTCAAATCCTATTAGTTGCAACTGATAGCACAAATTCGGAATCAAGTTGGTCTTTACTAGGTCGTATTTGATGGTTTTTTGCAGAATGTTTTCGAAAAACATCGATCTTGTGAAGAGATTCAGTAAGATCGAAAATAAAGGGGCGCCGTTCGACGGAAGCAATGAGGAATTAAGGAAACAGTCGACGAACGTGGTGTCGAGGTTGGCCGATATTATCTCCGCTCTTAACACGCCTGCTGCGGAGGCATTGTTTTTCAAAATGGCTCAAACGCATAAGCCGAGAAACGTCACCCAAGCTGACTATGACGTAGGTTTTAAATACACGTTTAACGCGTTGATATTTTTGAGCACTATGGGATTTATAATACCCGTCCTGTTCCATAGTCCGGTGGTTTACATAATCCCTACTGTAACAGATTATGTCTGTTTAGGGGTACGGGAAACTCACCATCAGCAATAAAAGAGGTATAGGGGTGGGGAGGTCTAGGGGTATAGGCCTATGCTTGGTGACGCTAAACAATTTTTATATAGCCTGTTTCGTACAAAATACAGTAATAAAAGAATCGTCACTTAAGATTTCACGTTTAAACGCTAAAACCGCCTTTTCAACATTCAAATGCATTCATCAATTCGAATAGCATAAGCATTCTCTTGTTTGGAAACCTGCTTTGATTTCCAAATAAAAATAAATAATATGAATTATATAATAGCTTTTTTCTGTCGATATCTACCACGAATATACTATTTCACTTTGTATTACTATTGATAGTTTATCAGCAATTGCAAATTTTATACCAGTACTACTCTATCTGCTCGGTTCTAAGAAATTGTAGCATTAAATATTATTTTAATAATCATGAATATGTGAAGCATGGGTTAGGAATTTGGAATTTATTGGTAACCGTGAAACAACAAAGATGACTGACGATGATACTTTAATTGAATTCCTTCCAGTTCGTGCGCGACTGTTTGCTGGAAGTACTCGGCGAGACTATGGGAGAATCGTTAGAAGAGGATGCGTGGAGAAATGTCTTAGATTTGGTGGCCAAAGAGGTTTTGAAACATTACTAAACGCTAAAAAGAACGGAAGTGCAGCGCTCAAAACGTTTCCGTTACAATATGATAAAATTTAAGCTTTTTCTCCGTATGTCGACGTTACATGATATTCACCTGGTTAAATTTTATTATCACTCGTTGATTAAATTTCACGCAGGACACTAGCGTAGAATATGTATAATACTATCTCCCTTCCGGCTGACATTTCTGGTATTATCTATTAATCTATAAATATTTATCATAGTTTACGAAAGCTTTGATTGTATACAAGAAAACGCTATAGCAACTTTTAAGACGGACAGCACATGTTGTATATGTTCTTATGCTCTTTAGCAATGAACATGTATTTTGGCTTTGTTGTTTTATTTCTTCTTCACCAGCGAGAAACTAAAAAACACACTATTTCACAATCTACTTTTTTATTTCGTATATTCGATGTCGTGTAGTTGGATGTTAATATTTTGCTGGTAATGTTGGGTTACACACGTTGTTAAGTTTACGCCTTTACTCATATGAAAAACTTTCAGTTTGGCACAATTCAATTTCAATATATTCGATTAACCCTTCACGAAATAATGAACGAAGAATGAAAATAATAATGATCAAAAACAGCAATAAATAGTAAGTATAGACTAATATTACGATGATGGACAGATCCAGCATGGCTATGCTTGGTACTTATATAGCCTGTATTGTACAAAATACATCGTACTAAATAAAACCAATTCTCCAAAGGAAATTGATATTAGATATAATGCACATAATATTAAACGACGCCGTGAAACATGCAAACTATAACAGGTTCAGAGAGACGTCGAGAGTGTGTTCTATTGAGAACTAAAATACTTAATTATTATACGACAAATTTTAGACAAATTTTCGAGTTAAGCGACTTTACAACTGCTTTTACGCACTTTACAATTATGATTATAATAATACGCTTGGCGATCTTTAGCAAAATATGAACATGTCATTATATGATGATACTCGTCCCTGATATCATACAAGTCACAAAGTGGGCAGTCTCTGGTGGCGCGGGGTGCTTACATAGCCACCAGTTTGAATGAATGAGATGATGGTTAGTCACTCTGAAGCGTCACATAGGTATGCCACTGGCAGGTGGTAGGTTTAAGAGATATTCCTTTAACATAGAAGATTCTTTGAATAACCGATATGTGGTACAGGCAGGGGATTCTATTATGGAAGAAGTCCATTGTTGGACGTACTGATCACGCAATAAAACTTTATATGAGAACGCAGATAAGAGACGCTGTACGGAAGTTTTTGTTCAAGCCAGCTATTAGAAAGACTAATTCTACTCTGTAGAAAATGTGTAATTAAGACAATCTATTTGATTGGTGTGCGTATATCGTGTCTATAAGTGGGTTTGAATTGTAATGGATATTGCGTTGATTTGTATTTGTCTTCTAGTGGGTATGGTTTGTTTGCGTATAGTATGTGATTTGTTGTCTGTCTGATTGCGTCGTCTGCGTATCCTTCGTTGTATGAGCGTTTGCAAGAATGGTGTACGTCTGTCGGTGAATGCCTGTTCGTCGGAACTGTTTCGTAAATCTTATCTTCTCATCTTCTCACAAGTTGGTAAAAACTGGGTGCGTTTGATATGTTGTACGATGTTGGTATTGTTGTGTGTTCGTTGGTTTCAAGTATGTATTTGTTGTGAAAACTTGTCTCTTTGTATATAGCTGGAGAAAAATGCACAGGAAAAAACTATACCCTGATGGGACCATCAGGGGTATACGTTTTTCCTGTGCATTTCTCTCCAGATAATTATAGAACCACATTGGCTTTCCTAATTACCATCTTTGTATATAGTCATTTCTAAAATGTCAACTAATGTAGCCGATATTGTAGATGTGAATTTAATTTGTGGGAGGAGTTGGTTTATGTTATGTACAAATGTCTCCATCTTGTTGGTTGTGTATTTCAATACCATGGATATATCGTCGATGTAACGTTTTAATAGGAGTGGTTTTGTGTATGTTGTAGGGTGTATTCGAGTGCGTGCTTGAATATGTTGGCGTATGAGACAGCCATCGTTGAATGTCCGCTGAATCCGAAAGTGTTGTCCGTGAGAATGATGTTGAGTAGTTGTTTATGTAGGGTGTAAGCAGGTTGCCAAATGGTGGGTCTGTGTTTAGTGATGTGCAATATGTTTAGTATTAGTATACTGGTAAAAGCGGGAATTGAACTAGGGTATCTGAATTCAAATTCAAACACTCCAACCACTACGCTAACTAGCCAATACTACCTGTGGTTTTTTTCTGAAAGTACCTTAACCTCCTCTGCGCATGTGGGTCTGGGTAGCCCTTGCAGTGGTTCCATAAGGGCTTTTTCGTCTGACGTGGCTGTTTTTCAGATGTTCTATGGGTGGTCACATGTCGCTTACCTCCCCGTTATGTCGCCACCCCACTGTAAATAACCATTAAATATCATAAACTTGGAGGAGTGTGAGACATATTGCCCGTATGTAGACGCTTGGAACTAGTGGCGTGAATAGAGGGTCAAGTGCCTGCCGAGACTCGGTTGGTTTCTCCACAGGAGGTGTTTCCCTCACCCCTTATAAGTGAAGCTAATAAATTTAATGTGTTCACCACATGTACAGGCTAGCCATGTAAAGGGCCATGAATGGTTTAGACAACGATTACCTTTGCAAACATCCTATTGTTAACTAACTAACAAATATCTTTTTTAGTTCTTTTAATCCTATTTGTTTTTTATTCTTTTTGAGGTCGTTTTTGTCATATTTCAAATGTTAATGGCCTTTCGCGGTATATACTATATAAATTTTAGAAACATAAGAATGATATTTAGTCATAGGACTGTGTGTATGCGCCTGTAGATCGATAAAGTATTCAAAATTTGTTGCTGGTATCGTAAACCCAACTCAAGTTAAAAAATGGCGGGGTCACATTCACCGCGCCACGTAACCAAAAGTGATTTTCGTATGCATGTGTGCCCAATATAAATGTATACTAACAGTGGCGTTTTTCGGGCTGAAAGCGCCTTAAACCCCATTGCCCATAGGGGTCTTGGTAGCCCTTGCAGTATGGTTCTGTTAGGGCTTTTTCCCTCTGACGTTTGCTGTGCTTCAGATGGTCTATATATGATCTATATGCCGCTTACCTCTCCGCTATGTCATCATCTCATTGTAAATAACCATTGACCTTCCATAGACTTAGCGAGGTGTGCGACATATGTAGCTCCTATGTAGACATCTGGAACCAGTGGCGTGAATGGGAAAGGTCAATTGTCTGCCCAGACTCGGTGGATTTTTCACATTAGGTGTTTTCGCCCACCCCTTCTTAATGAGGCTAATCAAATTGCCGTGTTAACCACATAGGCTAGCTTTGTAAAGGGTCATAAATGAAATTGGCCTACACAACGATTACTTCGGTAGTCAACCTATACATAAATAGAATATAAAGCACGATCCCTCAAATTGGCCCGTTTTGTACAAGGGACTGCAAGCGTGGGGAGGAAGATGAGCGGGTTGAACGCACAGACGTGTTTGAGATTGTCGATGATAGATAAGAAGGAGCCACGCCATGGATATTTTTGTGAGTAAAAAGGAGGACTTTCAAGGTTATACGGGACGTGACAGGTAGATAGTGGAGTGAGCGAAGCGGTGGTTTGATGGGGGAGCAACGGGAGGTCTGAGAGATAACTCGAGCAGCGCTGTTCTGTGATTTTTTGAGTCGACAGAGTTCACTGGAAGGCAGATTTACATACAGTGAATTAGAGTTGTCGATCTTGCTAGTGATAAAAGCATGTACTACACGATTCTGGTTTCAAGTAGCGAGAGGTGGATCAAATGTTGCGTAAATACGTGTCGTCAGGTTTTGATATCTGTTTTATGTAGGTTTGTATGTATGGAATGTATCTTTATGATTTTTATTTAGGTCATGCTTTGGCATTGCATGCATTCTATAGTCAGCTACATGCACGTATGTATGGGCTGATTACCAAGGTTATCGTTGCGTTAGCCCTATTGATTGGCCCTATACAACGCTAGCTTATTAATTTAGTTAATACGACAAGTTCATTAGCCTCACTTATAGGGGTGGGCTGAACATCTAGTGTGAAAAACCTACAGAGTCTAGGCAGACAATTGACCATTCACGCCACTGGTTCCAAACGTCTTCATACGGGCTACATATGTCACACACTCCGATAACTCTATGGTCGTCAATGGTTATTTGCAATACAATGACGACATTGCAGGAAGGTAAGCGATATAGAGATCATACATAGATCATCCGAAGCACGGCTAACGCCAGCGGCAAAAAGCCCTAACAGAACCACACTGCAAGTGCTACCGAGACCCAATAGGAATAGGGGTGTAAGGCGTTATCAGTACGAGAACGCCACAGAGAGTATACTGGTTAGACCAGCTACATGTAAGTCAATAGTTTCTAGTTAGAGTTATGTTATTTCCGTAGTGAAGAACCACAATGCAGTGAAGTCCGCAACGGCCACAGGCCCGAAAAACTGCTGTTATCCTTCAGTAGAAGAAAATGCGTAGAAAGAAAACGCTACCTTTGTAGAAGTCTAAACTCGCGACCTCCCGATAACCTATCCGGTGCTCTACGAGGGACTGTGCCCATGGGGGATTCGTGCCGCGCAAGAAGCAAGGTTTGCACCTGTAGCTACTCCATTAGCAGTGAGAACGACCAAATCGAATGGCAAGCCGCTGGCGATGGTTAGACGTGAGATGCCGCGACTTTAACAAAAGTTGACAAGATAATTATTGTACACAACCTAATCCATCCGTACGTTTCTTGTAATCGAATCAAGTCGGCGCTTATTAGCACTCCGATATCAACATATCTCTACTTTATGCCCCCCCCCCCAAAAAAAAACACTATGAATCACGAATAGATTTATTATTAATATTTTTGCCGGCTGACAACTAGTCTTTTGGTACTTTGGTACATATCAGACCCGCTCGACCTACATGATAAACGTGTCCATACGACCTGTCCATACGACCTGATTTCTGTTTCTACGTCTCCTCGTCAGCTGAGATCGGCATCTCAGCCCCTGGTTACTGCTGAAAGATGTCGTCTATCTACCACCCGTAGTCGCTGCTTTCGTTTTGCGGGTGCTATCTTATGGAATAATCTTCCCTTTGAAATTAGATCCATACGTTCCTTCTCTATTTTTAAGCAACGACTCAAGACCCATCTCTTCTCCGAGTCACGTTAACTGGCTCACATTGTTATGCTGCGTACTTAAATCCCTCCACTATATTCTGAACTGTGAACCGCTCTTAGAGCACGTTCTCGTGGCATAGAGCGGGATATTAGGTAACCTATTTATTTATTTTATTATTTACATAAGGGCTTCTTCCATCTGATGTTGCTATGTTTCACGGGCCCTCTCGGTGATCTCAACCAGTTTTGTGGATGCACGAACGTCAACCGCCAACGGTGAATCCCCACTACGGTGAATCCCCACTACGGTAAATCCCCACTACGGTGAATCCCCACTACGGTGAATCCCCACTACGGTCTATCCCGCTATGACTAACGAAGCTCATCCGGTCGTTGCGTTAATCATAGATAACTGAGTTTTATTTAAATAGCCCAGGCATTGGGTTGATTCCGGCCCATTGCTACACACACCTACACATGCACACACACGCACGCGCGGACACACACGCGCGCGCTCACACACACACACACGCGCGCGCGCTCACACACACACACACACACACAAACGTACACATACATACATACGCACACTTTAGGTTTACTAATAATTCTCGAAAATAAAAGCTACGTCGTGAAAATTCTTGACGTACTGTTGCGAGGGAATGAGGTGGTTATGCGGGCAGAATGAGGTGGTTATGTGGGCAGAATAAGGTGGTTATGCGGACAGAATGAGTTGGTTATGTGGGCAGAATGAGGTGGTTATGTGGGCAGAATGAGGTGGTTATGTTGGCAGAATGAGGTGGTTATGCGGGCAGAATGAGGTGGTTATGCGGGAAGAATGAGGTGGTTATGCGGGCAGAATGAGGTGGTTATCTGGGCGGAATGAGGTGGTTATGTGGGCAGGATGAGGTGGTTATGTGGGCAGAATGAGGTGGTTGTGTGGGCAGAATGACGGTGATAATTTTTTCGCTAATTGAAGTAGGCGAAGAAAAAGCGGCTTTTTATTTCTACAAATGATTTTTACACAGAATGACGTCGTTCGTGGAAATTGATAATGGAATGTTCTCAGAAACCCGACAGCCTTCAGGCCGACTCTAGCTTGATGTTTTAGAGAATGGCTTCCGCAAAAATTTCTCATCAATGAATGTCTTTGATATCTCTGGGGGCGTTTTAACTTCGTTACGATAACAAGAAAAAAACGTGTTGCGATTTTAATAATCCATGCACTCGCGAATAGGGCGAGTCGAAAGGTCTCTGCCGTACCGTACATATCAGTATATTGATTTTTCTTAGACACGTTTTTATTTGCGTACAGGAGTTGATAGGGAAGGAAACCCCGGAAATAAAAATCCGATAAAGGTTAACATATTTCATTAGGATAAAACACGTTTATTTAGCGTAAACATTCGAATATTTTGTGGCAAGTCGTCGTCGCTCGTCCCGAGGACCTGTTCTACCTGTTTTTGTTCAAGTTGTTCAAGATATTAGGGAACAGGGACACCTGGCATTTGATCCGCGTTTATATATTAGTAGTTAAGGGTTAGCGTTAGACCTATGTTAGCGTTAGAACTATGTTAGCGTTAGACCTATGTTATCGTTAGACCTATGTTATCGTTAGACCTATGTTATCGTTAGACCTATGTTATCGTTAGACCTATGTTATCGTTAGACC